>LR749618.1:2178338-2259058 GCA_902729485.2 Mus minutoides
TGTGTGTGTGTGTGTATGTGTGTGTGTATGTGTGTATGTGTATATGTGTAGGCTGTAGGGTATGTACTTGTGGATGGAGGTGTTTGTGGAGGCCAGAAGAAGGTGTTGGACCTCCAGGAGCTGGAGTTCGTAAGTAGTTGTGAGCTACCTGCTGTAGGTGCTAGGAACTGAACTCAGATTTTCTATAGGAATGGTATATAACCATGAACCATCTCTGTATCCCACCCATCACTCATTGATTTAATATGGCAGGGCCTTGAGGATGAAATGGTGTGGTTGTACCATAGAGCTCTTTGGGACTTTGCTGGGCCTTTCAGATAAACCTGAGGAGGCAGTGAACGCTCTTCAGGATGGCTGCAGTTGTGTTAGGACAGCTGTGAGTAGGGTGGGGAGGGCTGGGCTTTTCTATCTAACAGGCCAAATGGTAGGGGTAGTGGGTGGGTAATAAATACGTGGAACTTGGTTAGGTACCAAGGGTGGGAGGATTCTGGTTGAACTGGATGCAGCAGAACAAGGATGGCAGGTCAAAAAGTAAGCTTAGTAGACAGGCATTCTCAGAGGAGCTGACTAAAGTTCAGCCTAGGAAGGGGGTCCTCACCAGCTCCTGCCTCATTCTATACATAACATAGCATGATCATTCTGTTCAGCACTGGGACTCCTGCCCATGTGGCCATCTTCCTTGTTGGACTGTTAGTCTGGGTCTTGGATGTGTCTCTACTTTCATAGTCTTTATCACAAACGGTTTCCTAGAGATCACCCATTCCTAGCATCTTGGGAGACAGGGTTGTGTCACAGTCAGGAGTACAAGCGTTGCACTCAGAAAGCATGGGGTGGGTGTCAGATCTCATCTCTGACACCTTTCACTTTGGGCCAAACAGTTAATAATGCCTTCTTCCTGGAGTAGTTAACAATGAAGTAGTAGAGTTATTCTAACACACTCCTCTTTGATTTCCTGAAGCTAAACCAATGTAGCCCTATAATCACACACACACACACACACACACACACACACACACACACACACACACACACGCTTATTAGGCTTGGTGGATTAGTAAATGTTCAGTAGCTCTCAGTAGCCGATACCATAGTCCTACCCTTTTCCATGGAAGCAGGATCTCTGAGCCCCTCTGAGGTGCCTCTTTTTCTTTTTTCTTTTTTTTTCTTTTTGGTTTTTCGAGACAGGGTTTCTCTGTATAGCCCTGGCTGTCCTGGAACTCACTTTGTAGACCAGGCTGGCCTCGAACTCAGGAATCCACCTGCCTCTGCCTCCCGAGTGCTGGGATTAAAAAACTGGTGCCTTCCTAGCAGACACTGTATTCTAATAAATGTACTCTAAACTTATTGCAATAGTGATAGCTTCAAGCCCGTTGGAACCCCGTGTGTGTGAGTGTGTGAGTGTGTGTTTACATGAACTTTTCATAGTCACAAAAGAAAAGAAAATGATCAATCAAGGACTCTTAGGGTTTCTATTGCTTTGAAGAGACACTATGACCATGGCAACTCTTAATAAAAGAAAGCATTTAATTGGGGCTTGGCTTACAGTCTCAGAGATTTGGTTCGTTATCATCATGGCAGGAAGCGTGGTGGCATGCAGGCAGACATGGTGCTGGAGAAGGAGCTGAGAGTTCTACATCCAGATCCACAGTCAGCAGAGAGAGAACTGGTTTGAATTTCTGAGACCTCAGTGCTCATCCCCCACAGTGACACACTTCCTCCAACAAGGCCACACCTACTCTAACAAGACCATACCTCCTAATAGTGCCACTCCTTTTGGACCAAGATTCAAACACATGAATCTATAGGGGCCGTTCCTATTCAGACCACTACACAAGACCCTTTCAAACCATATTAGTGGAGCCAGCAGAGAGAGGGGTTACATCAAAGCAGGTCTCAGATGCTATCTGATAATGTTCTTAGCTTTTAGGAACATTTTAAAAATATTTATTTTAGTTTTTAATTATGCATATGCATGTGTGTTTATGTGTGTACATGTGCATATAAATGCTGGTACCTTCTAAGGCCAGAAGAAAGGGTGTTGGGTCTCCTGGAACTGTAGTTAAAGGTGTTTGTGAGCTGCCATTTGGGCTCTGAACTTGGGTCCTTTGGAAGAGCAGGTAGCAATTAGCTCTCCTAATTGCTGAGCTATCTCTCTGGTCCTGGGAACACTCTTAGATGATGTGTCTGCAGGAATATGCATATTGAAATCCAAGGACCACTTTCAGGAGTTGGTTCTCTTCTTCAAGTATGGGCTCTGGGGATTGAACTCTGGTCCTTAGGCTTAGGTGGGAAATGTCTTTACTTTCTGGGCTGTCTCACTGGCCCTGGGACACTTTTTTTGCCTTATTAATTTATTTATTCACTTTACATCCCAATCGCAGCCTCCTTCTCTCCTCCCAGTGTCATCCCCCCCCCCCGAAAGCCCCTCCCGGAACACTCTTTATTAATGGCATAATTACTGTAGCACCTTCCTCCCTATTTGAGTACTTAACGTGTTAGCTACACAGCTTATCTGGTCTTTCTTGCCAATCAAATGATTTTTTAAAAAAGCTATCATCTGCATTACCACTGTCAATCTTATTAATTGATGGGGCCCCCATAGCCTTTTCAGTGTCTGAAGTATGTCTGAGAGCTCTCAGCAGTTTTAGAAGGAGAGAGAGTGTGTGTGTGTGTGTGTGTGTGTGTGTTAGGGGAAGATGGAGAGGAGAAAGTGCTACCACTTTTATAGTTACTCATACAGAGCAGTCAACACCAAGGTCAGAGCAGCTAGAGAGATGGCTCAGCAATTCAGAACACTAGTTGTTCTTCAGCGAACCCACCATTAGTTCCCAGCTAACCACATGGCAGCTCAAAAGCACATTTAACTTCAGTTCTAGGAACTTTGGCTTCCATGAGTTTCTGCATGCACATGGTACTTAGACATACACACAATAAAACTTTCATACACATAAATCTTAAAGTAAGAAGACAGGCCAGGCAGTGGTGGCACATGCCTGTAATCCCAGCACTTGGGAGGCAGAGGCAGGTGGATTTCTGAGTTCAAGGCCAGCCTGGTCTACAGAGTGAGTTCCAGGACAGCCAGGACTGCACAGAGAAACCCTGTCTCGGAAAACAAAAACAAAAACAAAAACGAAGAAGAAGAAGAAGAAGACGACAACGATGACGAGGAGTTGGGGGGGATGTTTAGCAGTTTATGGGGAGTACACATTGTCTCTCAACTTCTCGACTTTCAGAAAGAGGCAGAGGACATTGTTACCCAGGTGATGCCAGGTGTCTCGATGAGCATACACACTCCTAGCACATCTCAACCCTAACTTCACTTCCAGGGCTAATTGCACAAGAGAGCTGATGTCAACATTGAGTCATGGAATCAGGATCTCTTTGTTTGAGATACCAAGTTACAGACAAGATGTCCTCAGTGGTGCCGATTCTTAGTGACATGGCCGTTATGGCAGGATTCAGAGCATTTAGAGGAGGGTGTTTGCTCATTGTTAGGCTTCTTCAGAGAAACAGAAGACATGCACATACACATTGAACACATATGCATGTGCTATACAATGAAACAGACAATAAGCAAAGAGATTCTAAGGGACTGGCTCATGTGATAAGGGGGAGCTGAGAGGCCCAGAGGCCTGCAGTTGTCCTGCTGGAGGCCTAGGAGAGCAGTATCTATTCCAGTCAGAAAGCTGGCAGGCTCAAGACTCAGAACAGCCAAGATTTCCATCTGAGCCTCAAGGCAACAAGGAGCCAGTGAGGCTAAAAGTGGTTCTTCTCAGCCCTTCCATTCACTCTTGAGTTGATTGAATGAATGAATGAATGAATGTACATTTAGAGAAAATATCCAATCAACATCTGACCTTCATGTGCACTCTCGAGCAAGAAATATCTCATCTACATATATGTGCATACATCACACACACACACACACACACACACACACACCAAAGGAACCAAGTATCTATATTCACAACTTTCAAACATTTTTACTTACTAACATAATCATGATTGTCCGTTGGTCCTGATGTTGGAAAAACATGGGCTCAGGGATTCAATTCCCAGTTCAAACACTTACAAGACCTAGGACTTTCCATGTGCACCTTGAAGAGGAAGTATCCTTTGTTGCCTAAGATGACAACTGAATATAGAACCCCTGTAACTAGCTAGATTACACTGTAAATTGCCTTGCTCTCTGTTATTAAAGTGACAACAGTTATTGGGACAGAATGAGATCTGGAAGTTGGAGTGGACATAGAACCTATATTCTGATGCTTTCTTTATCGTGGAAGAAGTAGGTTTTTTTTACCCTCAGTGGATTTGACCCCTTTGCTCAGACGGAAGTGGCCTCTCTACTCTCACTGCAGGGTTTTACATCTTGGAGATTAACCCTGTGTTGTCCAAAGAAATTGTCGCGGTCTCCACTGAAGCAGTTACTGGCAATGCAGATTCTCCCCAGCTGCCACCACACAAACACTCTTTTTTTTTTTAATTAGATATTTTCTTCATTTACATTTCAAATGCTATCCCGAAAGTCCCCTATCCCCTACCCACCCACTCCCACTTCTTGGCCCTGGCGTTCCCCTGTACTGGGGCATATAAAGTTTGCTAGATCAAGGGGCCTCTTTTCCCAATGATGGCTGACTAGGCCATCTTCTAATACATATGCAGCTAGAGACACGAGTTCTGGGGGTTCTGGTTAGTTCATATCACAAAAACCCTCTTTGCTGCTAACCACTGGACTCAGATCTCAGCAGGCCCCGAAAATGAGATACAAGGTGTGTCTTAGTTAGGGTTTTATTGCTGTGAACAGACACCATGACCAAGGTATCTCTTATAAGGACAACATTTAATTGGGGCTGGCTTACAGGTTCAGAGATTCAGTCCATTATCGTCAAGGTGGGAGCATGGCAGCATCTAGTCCGGCATGGTGCAGGAGGAGCTGAGAGTTCTACATCTTGTCAGAAGGCTGTTAAGACTTCCAGGCAGCTGGGACTAGGGTGTTAAAGCCCACACTCACAGTGACACACCCACTCCAACAACGCTACCCCTCCTAAGAGTGCCACCCCCTGGGCTAAGCAGATACAAGCCATCAGAAGGTGTTTCTAAAATCCCTTCCTTTGGTGTGATGTAAACAATGCTTAACCACTCTCTTTGGATCCTAATGATAAACCAGTATGAAATTCCATCAAAGTTTGCTCTGGGGGACTAGTGAGTTTATTGAGCTTACTTACAGGGCTGAGGGTGAGGGAACAGACAGGAGCATGAGAAGACCCTACAGCAGCCGCAAGGGAAGGTCTGTACTCAGCATGCACGATGGTTCTCCCATAGCTGTGTGGATAGAGTCCTGTCACCTCATCCTTCCTTACCTATATTCTCTAGCCCCTTCCCAGAGACCCGGAGATCATGTACAATTAGAGAAGAATTGCATATAGCTGGCTGGGGGGGGGGGGAGCTTGCTATCCCACCCTGCACCTATCTCAGCAAGCCTGACTGATGACCTCTGGTGAGCAGGCTGAGCCTCACTCCTAAGGATGGCAGCAGTTTGGCTCAGAGGATAGTCTTATACCACACATGGTTTAACCTGTGTCTATAGATCATCTGCAGTGTTTCAAGAGCTATGGGATTCTGTAATTTACGCAGGCAGAAGAAACTCTGAGAACTTGTGTGAGAGCAGACTCCCAGGGTGTGGAGTGATGGGGTGATGGAGAGAGGACGATCAAGTTGGATCAGCTTGGGCTTGATGGTGTGGGTTTAGTAAGCGAAAGGTCCTCATTTCATGTTACGGCTGAGAGAGCTGAAAGAGGGGCTTTAGCTTGTTTGGCTGAAGGGTTCATCCCAGCAGATGGGAAGTGACAGATGTGTGGTGATTTAGTGTGGAGGAAGGGAATCTGAAGCTTAGGGAGACCCGGGTATAAAAGCAGGCATGGACTGGCTCACCCACATTGGGACTGTCTAAAAAGATTGATCTTTTACAAAGACTGTGAGAAAGAAGTTTGTGAGGGAGTCCCACATCCCTAAAAAGACCAGGGATGGCTCTCATCTGAGAATCGGGCTTCAGACCAGGAGTTTCAGGCTGTGGCTTTCAAAACTCCTAAGTGGTGGGGGTTATTGGCTCCTGGGATGGCAGGGACTAGGTGGCTGCCAGAACCACATCATGTAGCCCAGACTGTCACTGTCATCACAGATGCAGAGTGGGTTAGGAGGTATTGAGTTCATTTCAGACAAGCGGAGTTTAGAAAGCCATGTAATCTTTTGCTAGAAAGATCCAGAAAGCAACCGGATATATCCCAGGGGCTCAGAACAAAGGCCAGACTTGGAGACCCACACTTGAGAATATCTGGTGTAGGCTCATGTATACGAAAACAAACACTAGCTTGGCGTTTGGTGACTGAGCTCACTTAGAGAAAAGAACACACGGAAGGAAACCTGAGGCCCAGGACGGAGCCCTAGAGGGTGATTTACCGAACGGACAGAGGAAGAGAATCCACTGGAGAGAGGGACAACTGGAGGCCACAGTGATTCACAGTCTCTAGGGAGCTGACAAATCACCCAGGCGTCCGTTAGAATACAGATTGGGGGCGGGGAAGCTTAGGTGGGCTGCTGGAGCCCACGCATGCGCACATAGAGGCAGAGGGTGATGGTGTCTTCCTCTGTCGCCCTCTACCTTGATTCGTTGAGTTTGTCTCTTACTGAACCTGGAGCTTACTTGTTTAAGCTGGACAGGCTGAACCGTGAGCCTCTAGAATGTTCTCTCTGAGTCTTAGCACTGGGTTTCAGGCTTCCCCTCCGTCCATGTTTTGTTGTCATGTGTGGGCTGGGGTTTGGAACTCAGATCCTAATCCTTGGCCAGTAAGCCCTTCAACTGCTGGGCCATGGGCCCCCCACTGACCTTCTGCCTCCAACCCGACACCCCTCACTCTTCTGAGACAAGGTCTTTCCATATAGCCCTGTTGACTTCAGATTCAGGGGTGATCCTTCTGACTCTGCCTCATAAGCGCTGGGATTCCAGGGCCGCCACATCTGGTTCTAGAATGCAGATCCAGTCCTAACCACCGAAATTTGGATTTCTAAATTCAAGGTGGCGTTGGAGCTGCTGGTCTTCAGTCCATGCTCAGGCAGCATGGGAAACGGCCTCCAAGAAACAGGGCATCCTAGGGCATGTTTCTGGTGATGGAGAAGATGAAGGAAGCAGTGGAGACAGGAGATGTAGAACATCCCACGGGGAGGATGGATAATTAATGGAGGAAATTCATGCCAGAGGATAAGAGAAGTCAGAGGTAGCAGGGTAAAAAATGTTTAGAAGTTGTAGGGGCCATCTTCAAAACCCGAGGGCCCTTTGGAGATGTTTTCATGGCTCTTCATCCTTTATTGGTTTTTAAAGAGCTCCTCGGGCGGGCGTTGGAGTGACTGTTTATCTTCCTGGCCCTCCCTCTGAGCCTCTGAGATTTTTGTCTCCAGCGATGTCCTCAGAGCCCCGTGACTTCTGTGCACAGATCCGCAGAGATGACTCGCGTCTGATGAATAAGCGGCAGTGAATAGATCCGAGGCAACACGAGGCAGTCCAAGGATAAAGGGGGAAATTCAAAGAATGTTTGATCATTATTGCTTAAAACCATGTTGCTGCCCGCTTCCTGTTAGCAATGCTGTCTGCTGTTAGACAGCTCCCCCGGGATGTCGCTCTCTGGCAGAGCAATCACAGGAAGAACACAAAGGCGCAGCTCTCTCTCCTCTGCCCACCAAAAGCCTGCTCCCTCATAGCTGCAGAACCCTCTGACAAACAAGAGGAGCTTCAAAAACCACTTTGTGTCCTTACAGAGCAAAAACAACCCTGAGAATAGATGAGTGGCTGAATGTCGGTGTTCCATACACTCTTGAGTTCAAGATAATAGAAACCTCTGGAGGACCTGTAAGAGCAAGCACTATGAATTCCATAAACACCGCCGAGGATCTAGGGGGTGGGGTCCTTCAGGACTCCTGTGACTGAAGCAGATTCTATAGCTGGGAAATAGCTCGTTGCTGCTTAAGCTATCTATCATGGAGAGAGGGGGGCTTGTTTCTTTCACCAGGAAATGAGCGTTTCCCTTGGACAGGTATCTGGAGACTGCTTGACCTGACCCTGCGCAAAGAGAGGTGTGCATATGACCTATGGGGCAGGTACCTTCCCAAGAGGAAGTCAGAGGGGCCTGGGCCCTAAGTGTGATGTGACCATGTACCAAGTATTGTCACTTACTGAGATGATAGTGTGCTCGTGTGAGGGACAGGAGTCCCTTAGCCAGTGTAGCCCTGGACTTTCTGTTACTGTGATGAAATGCCCGAGATAAGTAAGTTAGAAGGAGGACATTTTTATTTTGGTTCACGGTTTTTACAGTTCTAGCCCATGACCAGGTAGAGCTATATAGCTTAGGCCTCTGGAGGGCATTGTAAGGAGCAGGCTGCCCATCTCATGATCAAACAGCCAAAGGAGGAGAGGGAGGGAGGGACCAGGACTGGACAGTTTGCTTCATGGGCATTCCCCCAGTACCTCTGTGTAGTTCTACTCCAAACTGCAACATAGGGTGGTTGAAGGGCAGATGTTACAGAGAAAAGGAAGGTTATAGATCTCCCAATGCCAGCAAGCAAGGGAAGGGGGGAGAGCATAGATAGCATCTCTGTATTCTTCAGAGGGTCGATCTCTTTTTTTTTTTTTTTTTTTTAGGGTTGATCCCAGAGATTTAAAAATATTTCTTTTTTAAATTTTATGTTGTCTGGGTGTTTTGGCTGCATGTATTCTGTGCACACTGAGGCCAGAAGAAGGCACTGGATCCCCGGGGACTGGAGTTACAGAAGGAAATGGTGAACCACCATGTGGGTGCTGGGACTTGAACCCAGGGTCTCTGGATGGATTTTGGGATCCATCGTGTACCCAGCGCCCTCCTGTAGTGGTACCTGAAGATGCAAATACCAGAGGCTCAGATAGAGGCAGGAACTTTCACACATACTCCTTGTCTCGATGCCTCTCTGCATATCTACCTGGAACCAGCTGTGGCCATTCCAACGTTGCTCACCCGAGGTTCCATGAGAGACAGAGGCACACATGATTACACTGATGACAGCACCATGCTAAGTTCAACCAAGGGTTCATTTTCTGCACCACTTCTCATCTCAAGAATATCCAGCTGTGCTTCATGGGAGCCCAGATTGTAGCATAAATTTCACTAAGTAACGTCATAGCAGTAATTAAAACTGTCCTGGGTTAGACTCTACACTTGCTGTTCCATCCCAGAAGACAGCTTAGATTCTTGCCTCCAAAATCCTTAGGCCTAAAGAGATAAGAGAAAAATCAATCTTAACAACCCAACCTGGGGAATTTTATAATAAGATTAAAAACATTTACAGCAGCGTAGAGACCACAGCACTAATTCCCTTTTTATATTTTGAAAAGCTAGCTACAGACTTTACATTTTGGTGGTTGGAGTGATGGCTCAGAGCTTTGGCAGAGGACCAGGATTCCATTCCCAGCGCATACTCAGTGGCTTACAACCACCTCTCTCTAGTTCTAGTGTACCCAGCGCCCTCTTCTGGCCTCCCCAGGCACTGCATGCATATGAATCCCATACATGAAGGAACTCATGCATGTACAGTTTTTTAAAGAGTGACTGGATGGGGCACATAGCTCAGTGGGAGAACTCTTGCCTGGCATGTTCTAGGTTTGATCCTCCAGACCCACCATAAACAACAAACAACAAAATATGCCTGTGCAAGGGCATCAGATTCCCTGGAACTGGAGTTATAGACAGGCGTGCAAGCTGCCATGTGGGTGCTGGGAATTTAACGGGCATCCTTTGGAAGAGCAACCAGTGCTTTTAACTACCGAGCCATCTCTCCAGCAGAGTACTGACATAAAAACACAAAAGACCAACGGAACAAAACAGAGAGTGCAGAAATAAATCCACACATTTACGGACAACTAAACCAAAATAATGAGCTCACACAGTAAAGGAAGGACATCTATTCATGGCTGGCAAAGACTGAAATCCACATGTACGAGAATGAAACTGGACACATCACACCATACACAAAAAGCTCTTCAGCTGAGCAATGGTGGCACACACCTTTAATCCCAGCATTCAGGAGGCCGAGGCAGGTAGATCTCTGTGAGTTCAAGGCCAGCCTGGTCTACAGAGTGGGTCCCAGGACAGCCAGGGCAGTAACACAATGAAAGCTTGTCTCTAAAAAACAAAAACCAGCCAAACAAAAAGGTCAAATGGAATAAGACTTAAATATAAGACTTTGATGTTTAAAACTAGTAGAAGAGAATACAGGGTGAAATATGGAAGAAATACAGGATTCTTGACATTGGCTTGGGAATTTAAGTTTGAGATATGACCCAAATTACAAAAGACAACACACACAATTATATTAGATTTAAAAAGTTTCTGCACAGCAAAAGACATGGATGAAGAGATAACTCATGTCAATAGAAGCAAACTCCATAAGGAACGTAATGACATGGAATAAAAATTATAGAGACAAACAAGCTAGGCCTGTGGCACAAGCCTTTAGTCCTAGCTAGCACTGGGGAGGCAGAAGCAGGTGGATGTCTGAGGTTCAAGGTCAGCCACATTTGCATAGCAATTTCCAGGCTAGCCAGGACTACATGCTTCGATCCTTTCTCACAAAAAAATAAAATAACAACAATAACAACAACAACAACAACAACAACAATAATAATATTATTATTAATAATAATAATAAATGAAATTTAAAAGAATGTTTAAAAGAAAAAAAGAAAACTAGCTGGAGGTGTTGTATTCTCAGTGTAGATTAAATTCGGGTTACGGAATGCCTCTCACTATTTATTTTTGCCCCAGATTGTGTAATTTATTTAGGATCTTGTGGTTCCCTATGAACTCCAGGATTGTCTTTTTTTCCCCGTGAAAACTATCATTGATTTTGATAGAGGGTTGAATAGTATGGGCATTTTAACAGTAGTCATTGATCCCACCAGCACAGAAAATCTTTCTGGGTCATCTTCAGTGTTGGTCATCAACATTTATATAGTCATTGCAAGACTGTATGGTCTGTCTCAATGGATAGGGGAAGCTTTCACAGGAGACAGAAGTGATACTTTTCTTTGGTGATACAACGCACATTAATGCTAACACACACACACACACACACACACACACACACACACATGGAGAGGGAGAGGGAGAGGAGAGAAGGGGGGAGAGATACTATTATACATTGAAATATAATTTTCTGCCCTTAAATGTCATCGATAGTTCCCCGTGAACTCCTGTCTCCGCCCTGTGCCCTTCCCTTCCTCCATCCCTCCCTTCTTGCCTTCCTCTTTTCACTCATGGTGGTGTGGGGGTGAGAATCCAGAGCCCTGAGCATCCCAGGTAATTGCTGTACCACTGAGCCACACCCCAGGCTGTAGCATGCATTTCTTAAGCAGCACGACATTCTCATACCTCACCACAGGAAATTCAAACTGCCATGATGCTATTAAATAATGGAGTCTGTCCTCAAATGTTATCACTGTGCCAGTCACACATGTCAGAACCTTTTCATCAGTCTGATCCAGTTCAGGTTCACCCATTGCACCGTTCATCTTTGACTTCACACCCCTGACCTCCTTCAGGTCTCCCTCCCTCCGCTGCCTCCTCCCTCCCCTTCTTTTCCCACATCTCCTCCCTCCCCTCCCTTCTCTTGCTTTCCCCTCCCTGTCCTCGCCAGAACACTGGCATTCTGGGAATGTAGGTCAGTTTGGGGAAATGTTCAACTTGGGTTTGTTATTGTTTCCTTATGGCTGGATTGCATAATGCTTTTTATTTTTAATCTTGTCTTCTGAAGTAATTTTAAACTTAACGAAAGTTCTCAGAGTTATGTAGAACTTTGTTTTATTTTTGTAACTTTGAGGTTACTCTTAACCAGATTTATCAGTTTTTGACAACTTGGCCTATGTCTAAATCATTTTCATTCATATTTTTTCTCTCTCTTGTCTCCCTTTCCCCCCATCTCTTCTATCCATCTCCTCTTGTTCTCTCTCCCCCCCTTCCCTATAACCCCACCACCACCACCACCACTACCTCTCATTTCAGTTTTTGTGTTTTAAACAATAGAGTGAAAGGGAGTTCCCCTTAGGTCACAATTCTGGAGAAGATTCTGTGGGCCAGGAGCTGACCACCAGAGAGGCTCAGCATGCCCAGGCAGGAAGCCATTGTAGACAGGAAGTGCCCTGTGGGGAGCTCAGAGTTTGCACTAACTAGACTCAGGAGGATGGAAGGGCAGTTAGCTCACCACTTATGATGCTTAAGTATTGGGACTTAATTCCACAGGCAAAGCCACAGCAGGCTGTGGTAGGTGCCTGTGACCCCAGCACTTGGGAGGAGGTAGAGGTAGGAGGATCCTCTGGTGAGAAGTGAGTTTGAGGTCAGCTTGCACTGTGCAGACCTGGGGGATGGGAGAATGAAAACCAAAGTGCCGATGAGTCACACGGAGGAGAAATCACAGTGTAGAAAGGTTTTATGAGACGGGATGTCGGGACCGTGTGTAGCTCAGAAGAGGAAGGGCAAGATGAGCCATGTGGTAGAAATCCTGGCCTGCCAACTTGTAAAGGCTGGAAGAGGGTGGTCCAGGGGAATGCTTTTGGTTCCCTATTGTGTGCGACCCATTTTATATATGATGCCTTGCTTGATTACCACAAACCCCCCTAGCAACAGCAGTGAGTTACTTGGCCAGGAATGGTCATAGTAAGTTTATGACACCATTGGCATGCAGACCACTCTGAAGTCCAGCCGGGTTAATTAAGAAGCAGTGACCTTAGTTTGTCGAAGCATCCTTGTCAGGCTTCCATAGCCAGTTGGATGTGGTGGATGAAGACCACGGGAGCGTAACAGCTTGTATTTCCACCTTGGGCTACAGCCTGGGTGGTGACAGTGCTACCTGAGGTCGTGGTACCTGCAGAAGGAAAAGACCTGGGCAGGAGGAGAGAAGGATTTCATTGGAGATCTGTATATAGTTGATTTGAACAACTGATTTGTGTAAAACAGGATAAGAAGCTTAGTGGGTAATGTAGCTCCAGAGCTCTGAGGAAGGGTCCAGAAAAGACAGACTTGACTGCTGGCATCACAGTTATGTTCACCTATCCAGGGCAAAATTCGGTGATGGCTCAGTGGAAATGGGATGCCAGGCATGGTGACACACACCTGTAGGCCCAGTCCATGGGACGCAGAGGCAGGAGGAATGACCCTGAGGACATCTTTGGCTATAGTATAGTGAACCCTTTTCTCAGGCCTGCCATTTGCCATGTAGATCATGCTGGCCTTAACCTCAGAGATCCTTCTGCCTCTCTGCCCATGTGTGTGTCCCACTGTACCTCACTTTTGTTATGGATGCTTTTATTCCTTGGTTCCACACTGACATAGCTGTCAACTCAGCTTCCATCTCCTTTCTCTTAAGTTGTAAAAACTATTGATTTTATGTGTGTGGGTGTTTTGCCTGCATGTATATCTGCATACTGCATGTGTCCCCGAGAGGCCAGGATGTGACACCAGATCCCCTGGAACTGAAGTAAGTTACAGATGGTTGTGAGTCACTTTGTGGGCCCTGGGAATGGAACCGAGTCCTCTCCAAGAGCAGTCAGTTGTGTTCCTAGCCACTGACCCACCTTGCCTCCATTCCCCTTCTCCCTTGATTTTCTCCCAAGTTCCTCACACACAGCATGTGTGTGCTTATGACAGATATTAATGAAGATGTGGGCGATTTTATATCCTTAGCAACACAAATAATTTGAAGTCCAAAAATAGATGTTGCTATTTTAAACAGCCATCACTGGGACTCTTACCCAAATTGCAACCTCTTCCTCGCTGTTATCTGAGCTCCATCTCACTTTACCTCCAGGATCCATCCGTGGAACCTTTCTAGTGTGCCCTTTTTATCTATCTCCCTTTCATTTTTCCTTCTAAGCCATGGTATCCTCTCCATCCACACTCTGAGCACCATACCATGGTAGTTCCCTAAACAGATGGCTTTGCATTCCTCAGAGGAGTTCTGGCACTGGCCGCAATACTATTATTTTTATTCTAGTACTTATTCCTAACTGTAAAGGTGGATGGGCAGTATTTAAGAGATCGTGTCTGCTGCCTTCTGTTTTCTTCATGAAGCGTACAGAGGTTTGTTTCTCTGCGGAGCTAAATATGGGCCTAGTGATGATGTCACAGCTGGGGTCAAAGAGCCAGTCAACAGAAATGTACCAGATTTCTAAACCTTCACAAGATGTCATGTTTACACAATTGCCTCCTCTCAGAAAGCCTGCAAACTCGTGGAACTGATTTGCTGCCGGAGATGGAAGATTTCATTTACTGAGCACAAGGTCAACAGGAGAAATTGAAGAAGCAGCAGAAGACAAAGAAGTGGGATTAAGCAAGCTGAAGCCTGGGTGATGGAAAGAGCATCTCCTCTTCTCTGAGCCCCTCTCCTCCTCCAGCACAGGCACAGCATGCCAGGAGCTGCTGCTGATGACGATGCTGGGATAAAGGAGTTACAGTGCTTTCCACTGCTCCCTAACAGATTACCCCAAGATCGGGGAGGGGGGGTTAAAATGCCAGTGTTTATTATCTCACACTTTCAGAAGGTTAGGGACTCAGAATGATGTTGCCTGGCTCTCTGATGAGGCTTATAGCGCTTACAGGCTGTACTAGGGCTGGGCCATCAGCTCCAGTTCCCGGGAGGAAGCCTTGATTCCTCTCCACAAGGGTCTCTCCGTGAATGCTTTTGGCCTCAAAGTAAGATTTTTGTTTTCTTAAAACATATATATTTGTGTATATGCTGAGTGTGCGTGCCACTGTGTGTGTGTAGATTGGAAGGCAACTTGTGGGAGTTGGCTGTCTACTACTACTGTGTGAGTCCTGGGGATTGACCTCAAGTCATTGGGCTTGGGCAAGGTGCTTTTACTTACTGAGTTATCATTCCAGCCTCTGATGGCACGGCTTTATGAATTGAGATGGCATACCATCACCTTAAAAAAAAAAACACAAAAACAAAAACCAAGGGTCTCTTTGTGTAGCCCTGACTGTCCTGGAACTCACTCTGTAGTCTAGGCTGGCCTTGAGTTCAGAGATCTGTCTCTGCCTTCTTAGTGCTGGGTTAAAGGCTTGTATCACCACAACCTGATTAATACACCACCACTTTTGACTTTATATTAGTCACATCAAGAATCCTTGGTTACAGTATAGAGGGGACTACACTAGCATGTAAGATGGCAGCATGCAGTGGTCCCTGAGGAGCATAGAAGTCTAGATACCAAAGTATTGTTTCCAGTAGTGTAGGCCATGTGTGTGCACATGTGTGTGTAATCGCGCACATGTGCATGCGAGTGTTATGTGCCCCATGTACCTTAAAATGCCAATGAAGGATGTAATTGGTCAGACTGGTAGTTACCATTCTCCTAGACTTTATGGATTAATGTATTAAAAACTGAGTGTTGTAGACCAATACAGGAATGTTTTAGCATTCTTTCCAGTAAGGAAGATATAGTTGCCATCAGCCAGCAGTGTCACTTCATGAAAGCACAATTTGACATTAAAGAAAAAGGATATAATCTTAGGAGGAAAGACATCCTTTCAATCACTTTATTTAAAACCCACTAAATAAAGGGGCTAGAGAGAAATGGCTCAGTGGGTAGGAACACTTGCTCTTACAGAGGACCCAGATTCAGTTCCCAGAACCCACAGCAGCTTGCACTCATCTGCAGCTTCTGCTCCAGGGGGATCTGATGCCCTCTTCTGGCCTCCATGGGCATTGCACACATGTGGTGCACATATAAACACGAACACAATCATAGAGATAAAATAAATTTTTAAGAAAAGCAATATTAACTTGTCCTTTCCTTTCTTGTGTATCTGTGAGTGATGAACACGTCATCCTATCTTGGTCTACAAATTATCATGGGGACTCCCCATGGGTGAGATGCCTGAGGATCGTAGGATTAAAAAGTGACTCAAGCAAACAAAACCTTGAGGTGTTTGGTGTGTAGACATGGCAAGGAGCAGACACCCATGACCTGGAGGCACTAACTAAACATGAATAAAGAGAGATATATATCACTGTTTTAGCATGTTGGCATCCTTCCCATTACTGTGAGAAAACTCTGGTAAAAGCACCTTAATGGTGAGAGGACTTACTCAGCTCACAGTTCAAGGTACAGAAAGGTCCAGACAGCAGAAGCATGAAGCAGCCAATACTGTATCCACAGTTAGGAAACAGGAGCGATGGATGCCTGCATGCCTCTGCTCAGCCCTCTCTCTCCACTTACAGCAGTCCAGGATCCCTGCTCACATTCAGATGGGTCTTCCTGTAACAGTAAATTTAACCAAGATAACCAGTCACAGGCACGCTCAGATGCCCATTCTCCAGGTGATTCTAGAGTCTGTCAAACTGACAACATGTGTCATCATCACCGTATTTTTTTTTTTATATATATATATATATATATATATATATATATATATATATATATATATATATATACATAATATGTATAACATAATATATTATATATAATACATATGAACAATACACATGCATGTGTGGCTTTTAACAGAGTTTCTATATATACTGTACATATCACATGACATTGATGTGTTGCTGCCTTTATTGCATCATTTCTGTGAAGGGTTTTTTTTGTTGTTGTTGTTTGTTTTGTTTTGTTTTGTTTTGTTTTGTTTTGAGACAGGGTTTCTCTGTTTAGCCCTGGCTGTCCTGGAACTCACTCTGTAGACCAGGCTGGCCTCGAACTCAGAAATCCGCCTGCCTCTGTCTCTCGAGTGCTGGGATTAAAGGCGTGCGCCACCACTGCCCTGCTGCTGTCAAGGGTTTTGTTTCTGAGTGGTCACTGCATCATCTTAGCAATAAGCTGCTCTCAATAACATGATATAATTATACATGTCTATAGCATGTAATTATGTGTCTACATCATGTAATTATGCATGTCTGAGAACATTCTCAGAGAGCATTCTCTGTTAGAGATGAACTTTGGATAATTATATTTTTGTTTCTCAAACTGAAGAATTTGCAAAACTGTGGTTATGGTCTAGATGTAGCCATGAAAGTCTGACCATATTTCTGGCCAGTGGTTTTGGTTGGGAGAGGGATGGTGATTATTTTGTTGTCATGGTTACTTGGCCCCTATATCATCATGTTCCCACCACTGAGATTGAGAATTAATATTAGTAATATTAAAGAAAATAGAAATTTTCTCCAACAAAATGTTGCTGGAAGCCTCTATGAACTATTAAAAAACCTTCACATTTTTCTTTCTTTTGGAAATTCTGGGTGGTTGAAACTATTGAATTTTGCCCCCACCCCCACCCCCATAGAAGCTCCAGATGTTAACACGTGACTCATCTTTGGACGTGAACAGTGTGATGACTCTTGGAAACTGCACATTGAGCTTCAATTTTATAGCCACATTGGTTAAGAAAATCGCTGGCAGCCGGGCGTGGTGGCGCACGCCTGTAATCCCAGCACTCGGGAGGCAGAGGCAGGCGGATTTCTGAGTTCGAGGCCAGCCTGGTCTACAGAGTGAGTTCCAGGATAGCCAGGGCTATACAGACAAGCCCTGTCTCAAAAAACCAAAAAAAAAAAAGAAAAAAAAAGAAAATCACTGGCATGGCTGGAGAGATGCTCAGTGGTTAAGAGTATTTACTGCTCTTGCAGAGGGCCTGAGTTCAGTTCCCAGCACCCATATCAGGTGGCTCACAACCACCTGTAACTCCAACTCCAGAGATCCTGATTCTTCTTCTGACATCCCTGGGCAGCTTCACATAAATGTCATATGCTCACATACACATACACACATAGAAATAAAACTTAACTAAATTTATTAATTATATGTATTTGCTTGTTAGAGACAAGGTTTCCTGTTGGCCTCAAATTTGCAAATGTAGCTGAGGCTGGCCTTGAATTTCTGATCCTCCTACCTCTTCCCATAAGTGCTGGGGATTGCAGGCATATGCCACGAGGTCCAACTTCATTGCCGTTCCTTAAGAATGTCTGTGTTGGAACATTCAGTCCTAATGGGATGTCTTCATTAAGCCTCACTGCTCAGGGAGCTATGAAGAAGAGGAGGCAGAAAGGTTGTTAGAGCCAGAGGGGATGGAGGACACCAAGGAGACAGTTCTCCAAACAGCAGGACTGATGCCAATGCGAACCCCCAAAGACTGTGTAGTATAGTAGCATGCATAGGGCCTGCAGAGGCTCCAACAAGTTCCCACCCCCAACCAAGAACCTATCTGCAACTGATACTCGTGTGTAAAGGAAAACTTAGTTTTCTTCAGTGGAATGTCACTGAGTAAATTAACCACACCTCAGGGTAGACTACATGTCTGGCAGTAGGTGGCTAACACAAAATGACTCGGTGGAGTTTTGTAGACTTTTTGTCTCAGATTGCTTTGTTGGGACATGTTTTGTCCTATTGATCTTTTGTTGTATATTTTTGTTCTCTGTGTATGTGTGCACTTTCATGTGTGAGCACGTGTGCCCACATGTGTGAATTTTGCTTCCTTTTTGTCGTTGTTTGTTAAAGAGAGAAGGTGGGCAGAATCTGGCAGGAATTGGGAGAGGGGAAAAATGTGATTAGAATAAATTGTGGGGCTGGTGAGATGGCTCAGCGGGTAAGAGCACCCAACTGCTCTTCCGAAGGTGATGAGTTCAAATCCCAGCAACCACATGGTGGCTTACAACCACCCTTAATGAGATCTGACACCCTCCTCTGGTGCATCTGAAGTCAGCTACAGCGTACTTATGAATAATAATAATAAACGAATCCTTGGACCGGAGAGAGCAGGGACAGAGCAAGTGGGTCTGACCAGAGTGAGTGGGGGGGGGGGCGCCCGGGGGGCGCCCCGACCAGAGCGAGGAAGCAAGCAGGGTTGACCGGAACAAAATCAAACCTCTGTGACCGTTTGCTAACCGAAAGGCCTTTCCCCCCACAGGATGGTTTGTAGATGAAAGGTATCAAGCAGTTGACTTTTAAGTCTGTGGGTGACTTCCTGGTGTAAGGACAGGCTTGGAGCTGCCTGTGACACTGGAGTGCAGCCACCACCCTGCCTAATTTTACTTTCCTCTGGTTATAGCTCTCATTACAGAATGTCCTTCAAATGGACAGTGCTGTGGTATGTTTTATCTGAACAGCTTTGCTACTTAATGACTTAATTTAGGATGAGTTTTTAGTGCCTTTGTGTTTGCTTTAGGAGGAAGGCTATCATCAGACAGAGCTCCCATGGTCAAGCTTAGAAATGCCAGTGGCACTTTGATATCTATTAGCTGATATGATTTTTTTTCCTTTTTTGAGATGCTGGGGATAAAACTTAGTCTTGCCTGTGTTAGGCAAACTGTCTACCACTGAGCTACAGTTCCAGCCCCACTACCATGACTTCTATTTATTTAATTCAGGTTAGATGTCTTAATGTAATTAATAGGCTTGAATTAGGCTAAGACTCCTGGAAGGAAGCTAGTGCAAAACTTACTTTTTCCTGTCATAGGTAATACTATGAGATGGTGTTAATGACTTAATAGAATAGTGCTTTTGTTTTGGTGTGTGTGTGTGTGTGTGTGTGTGTGTGTGTGTGTGTGTGTGTGTGTGTTTTGAAGTGCTGAGACAAAACCCAGGGCCTCCTACTTCTCTTGGCTACTGTGTTTGACTAGCCATACCCCACCCTAATCTACAAATAGGTTTGTTTTTGTCTTTAAACAATAAAATGTGCTTTTGGCTTGAAGCTGATGTTAACTTGATGTTCTTGCCATAAATTATCTGCTTACCACTCCAAATGTTCCACCAATTTTGGCAGACAAAAGCCAGCCACTTAGAAAAAGGTAACATCAAAGCTTGGGCTTTGAGAGGGAGCCATTTAGCAGTGTGATGAGGTGTTGCTCATGGAGCTGGGAGACCAACCTACTCACTCTTTGGCGCTGACAGAGAAGAGTCACCTTGGAGCCCTAATCTAGAAATTGTCATGCATTGTTCTAATTATAAGCCACAAAACTGCCCAGTCACTTATGTATAGAAAAAGATCTGCAAGGGTAGCTTTCAGGGATTTTTTTTTTTTTTAAAAATCTGAGTATTAGAGAGAACTAGTGCTTATCTGATTTAACCTCCTGAATCTTTTTGAAGGTTGGCAGGGTCACTGATGACATCTTTGTTGAGTGGCTTGTGGGTCTGGCAGCTGTCCTTGGGGGAAGTGACTTCAGACGTCTCCTTCCCTAAAACTTGAGACCTTCTGGTATCCATTTCTCATCTATGGGACTGACATCCAGGATTCTCTTGGGTAGTCACCATTTGAGGAAGAATAAGTCACCAGTAGGGACTCCTCCCTAAGAGAACATTTTTGATTTGCTCTGTGAATACTTCTCCTGGTGAAAGAACACAGCTTTTGTGGCTTAAATATATTTGTTATCTTTAGGCTTGTTTGAGTGTTTTGTGTCTCTGTGTGCACATTCATCATGTATTTGTCTGCTTCCCAGGGTAACCAGAGAGGACATTGGATCTAATGTAATTGGAATTATGGATGGCTGTGAGCTGATATGTGGGTCCTGGAAAATGAACCCACGTTCTTTGCAAGAGGCATCCCTTCAGCAACCAGTTTTTGGGTTGTTTTTGTTTTGTTTGTTTGTTTCAAGACAGTTTTTCTGTGTAGTCTTGGGCATCTTGGAACTTGCTCTGTAGACCAGGCTGGCCTCGAATTCATAGATACCCACTTGCCTCTGCCTCCAGAGTGCTGGGATTAAAGGCGTGTACTACCACCCAGTCCCCTGGTATCCATGTTTTGTTTCATAAGCTTCTGCTGTATTTTGCTCTTTCATGTTTCTCTAACTCAAACTTTTAGTCCCTTGTGAAGGAAAGAGATGTTCACCGACTTCTCAACCAGCCTTTCTTAAACTTTCTGCACTTGAACAACTTAGCCCAATACACAGATGCAGCCACGGTTCACCTTCTGTGCCTTAGCTGCTGCCTTCATCACTAAGATGTCAGGCATCTTAGAGGGCACAACCTGGCACGACCACCTACCGGCTATGAGATGTGAACATGGAAGTTAACCCTTCTGGGCGTCTGTTTCCTTATCTGGGAAGTAGGAATAATCATCATGTTGACTGTGTTGCGTTGAGTGTGAAATCAGATGGCTCCCGACAAGCACTCTGAGGCATGTCAGCATGCAACTACCATTCAGTCATTTTCAGGAAAGTGTGTTAATGACTTTAGTCGAGGTGTGCTTGGTTGCTAGGAACACAAGGCTCTTCCTGTTAATGTAAATGACTTAAAGGTTTTCTTGGTAATAACTAAAGCCATTGCATGCCACTGCCGCAACAGCTGGGACAGATGATGGGCGATGGTGGGTCCTGGAACTGAATGAACTGAATGTTGACAGCCTCTCTTTCCTCCTCTCATGGGGCTATCCACTTCCCTCCAAGTGCTGGCTTTATTTTGCTTTCTGCAGACCAGCTTTCTTGGTTAACTACCGTACATGTGTCTAGAAATACCCCAAGTCTACTTAGGCTATTAAATGCTGAGCAGTCCCTGTCATGTGACTACATCCCAGCCTGCTGCTACCATATTTCCAAGCCAGAGCTGGTGAGGCTGAGCAGTACGGTGGCCTTTTCCCTGGACTGCTGGACTAAGCTGACAACAACTGGAAGTAACCCTATGGCAGCACCCCAGCTATGTAATAAAAATCTTTTCATTCAGCAGTGATCTATGTTGGTAAAGGGGTCCATGTTGTAAGTGAGCAGCTGGATGCATTTTGACAAATTGAACACACTTATGCCCAGAGGGCAGCCTTAAAACCCAAATCATGGCTGTCTGCCCCCCCCCCTCTGGGTTAGCTTCTGCATGATTTTATACTTCCATTCAGGAATTGTATATTTTATACTTATTTTATCCCCAGATCCTCTTTCTTTTTCTTTCTTTTTTTTTTTGTTTTGTTTTGTTTTGTTTGAGACAGGGTTTCTCTGTATAGCCCTGGCTGTCCTGGAACTCACTTTGTATACCAGGCTGGCCTCAAACTCAGAAATCCGCCTGCCTCTGCCGCCCAAGTGCTGGAATCAAAGGCGTGCACTACCACGCCCAGATCACATATATCATCTTGAAATTTAAAATTAGGAGCTGTTGGAGGCAGAGCACCGCTGGCAGATGCTGGGTCACCAGGGGCTAGTGGTACAACAGAGCCTCTGCTTCCTAATTTCTTATTGTAATTCCTTAGGACAGAAGGGATCTCTTTATGTGGTTGTTAAATCACAATGCAAACCTATTTGTTTTCCTTCCTTCCTTCTTTCCTTCCTTCCTTCCTTCCTTCCTTCCTTCCTTCCTTCCTTCCTTCCTCTAAGACAGGGTTTCTCTGTGCAGTCTTGGCGGTCCTGGAACACCTGTCAGACTGTCTTTGAACTCACAGAGACCCCCCTGCCTCTGGGTCACCACTGCTGACCACCTATTTCTGATTAAGTTCTGAAATGCAAGGTGGGAACGAAAAGCACTGTAAAAGTCCCACCTAGGGTGAGGACAGTGGGAGCTGGCTTTGTTGTATTCTGACTTTAGCTCCTTTCTAAAAGAAGGAAACACTGTGAATATGATAAAGCTTTTTTGAGCCATAAATTTTGGTGAAGAGCTAAGTTCATGGGAAGAATAAAAAGGACTTGATCCAGGGCAGGTGTTAGAATTTTGAAAGATGGGTGGTGGAGACCCAGAGGTCAAGGCTTTAGGTCTTGGTGACTAAACATAAGTGTGAAGAGGAACAGTGAAGGGTATGCCAGGTTTGGAGTTGGTGTCTTGGGAAAGATGAAGGTAAAGTCGTTATAAACCAGGACATTCTGGGAGAGCAAGAAGGAAGGGATAAAAACGAATCCACTGTGAGAAATAGTAAATTTAACACTCTGGTGGAATACCTAGATTGTTCTGGTCAAGAATGTGGGGTTCCAGGTCAGGATGGTTTTGAGTCGTGGACTCTGCTGTGCCCTCTGTGGTCCCAGGCCTCTGCTTCCTGGAGCTTCCTGAAGTTTCCCCTCTGTAGGGTGGTAATTCCTAGCCAGACTAAAATGAGGCAGCGGGCATGTAAAGGGTATAACCTATTGCCTGGCAATTAAATATTCATAAAATACAAATTTGGGGGATGTTGCAGCTGTGATGGTATCTAGGGCGCCACTGCAAAACAAGGAGCAGAGTCCTGTATTGGGGTAACTACTGTGGATGGAAATGATATCTAGCAACCGCTTACTGTGGCAAGAAGTGTTAGGGAAAGCCAGAGTCACACTGCTGGTTTGGCACACCTTTTAGAAGGAGCTGGGGCAGGAGACTGACAAGGTTGAGGGGTCCTGGGTGACAACCAGAGAGCAGCAGCCAGATATAATATCCAGTAAGTTTCACAGACATCTCCTTTTTCTCCCTAAAGCTTAGGTACAGTCAAAATCAAGTCAGTCGAGGTAGAAGCAGCAATATGTTGTATTACTAAGTCCACAGGATAACTAAGTCCACCAGGCAGCTGTTATCTGCATGTCTGCTCTTGCCAACATGGAGATGAACCAACCCCTGGAAATTCTTACCTTGCTTCCTCTCCTGTCCCATTGCCTGGCTCTTCCTGCTGCCGCAGCCGCCGCTACACATCTCTGGAAGAAAGCCAAGTAGACGAACTGCAAAGGGAAGTTCAAGCCCAACAGACAAAGCTTTCTTCATTTTTCAGTTCTCCAGTTCATAAAGTTTGTTCCTACTTCCCTGACATTTCTCAAAAAAAGGAAGTCATTATATTTTGATATGTCAGTGGTGCAAGTAGAGATTTGGGGGTGTGTGTTTGTTTCTCCTTAAAGGTAGAGAGGGAGAGGCTGGTGTAAATGGCAAAGAAAATAGTGATACAGGGATATCTTTGATGGCAGCAGAACCTTTCTTGGCTCTTCTGTGCTTAGCTTGAGAGTGGGAGAGTCCTGGAAACTCAACCCACCATCAAAACCACCCCGAGCCAGATGCTTTCGGGTTCTCATTTCCCAAATTCAAAGAATGAAATTCATGTACCACAGATGGGGTAAGATTTAGGTGGAAAAAACCCAAAAACCTACTGTAGGGAGAGAAAGACAGAAGAGCTCCTGTACAGCAGGAAGGGTCCTCTCCCCCCAGGGGCTGGGACCCCACTGAGCATCACTGCTGGCATGTTACTTGGGCATTAGCGGATGGAGGCAGGAAAGAGGATGAGCTGCCCAGTCCAGTTTTCATGCCAGGTGTCAAGGTCCTTGCAGTTTGGGTCACAGCCTCAGTATGGCATCCAGGAAAAGGGTAGGAGATGATTACCTCCTTCCTGGCATCTCCAGCCTGGTGGCACTTGGCTTAGGCACTTGTGGCATCTTTGATCTATTTCCAGCCTTTAGCCAAGAAAAGGCCGGTCACTCCCTGCGCCCCACCTTGTCTAGTCAATTTCCACCCCCTGTGCTCATCAGTAGGAGAGAGGAGCGTTACATGTCCCCAGAAAGGGAAGGAGGAAGGATGGTTGATGGTTGGTTGTTGTCAACTTGACACAAGCTAGGATCTTCTGAGAGAGGGAACCTCAGGTGTGGGTAGGTGGCACATGCCTTTAATCCCAACAGAGGCAGGCAGATCTTTGTGAGTTTCAGGCCAGCCTGGTCTACATAGTGAGTTCCAGAATAGCCAGAGATATGTAGAGGGAGATCTCAAAATGTCCTTCCCCAAGTGGAGAGAGAGGGAGCAGGGAGGAGGGAAGAGGGGGAAAGGGAGAAACTGGTCTATCAGATTGGCCTGTGGGCAAGTCTGGGGCAGACCCAGCCCATTGTGCACAGAGCCACCCGTGGGCAGGTGGTCTCTAGTGTTAAAAAAAAAAAAAAAAGAAAAGAAAACTGAGCCAGCCATGGGGAACGAGCCAGTGAACAGCCTAACTCCATGGCCTCTGTTTCAATTTCTGCCTCCAAGGGCCCTGCCCTGCTTTAAAGTTTCTGCCTTGGCTTCTTTCAATAATAAACTGTGACTGGGATGTGTAAGCCTAGTAAACCCTTTCCCTCCCAAGTTGCTTTTGGTCATGGTGTTTTGTCATAGTTACAGGAGAGTAAAATAGGACAGATGAGGGAAGGAGCGGCGCCTGACTTGGAGATGGGTGGAGAGATCAGGAGATGAGGAGGCTGCTCCAGAAAATAGACTGTCAGGGTTTTTAAAAAGTTTTGTTTTTTGCAAAGGGAATGGTTAACTCAAACTGTCCACCGTGGGAGTGGAATCCTGTTTTCTCAGCCTCCCTGTCCCGAGCACTGGGTCTGGGTGCTCCCAAGAAGGGCAGGTGGAAAGGTCAGCAGCTGTGAAACCATCTCTGGGGCACAGTTCTCCTTAAAGTAACAGACCACCCAAGCACAGGGATGGAAATGAGCCAGCCTAGTCTAGAGTGTGTCTTGACTCTATGCAGGAAGCCCTGGGGCAACAGGCTTGTTTTGGGGGACTCAAATAAATACGTTGAAGCAATCTGACTTTAGACTATACTACAATTGTTAATTTTAAAAGATGATTTTGAACTGTTTTATAAATTAACTCCGGTGACCTCGTGCCACTTTTAAGATTGATCCTGTCTCCTCCCTCTTTCCTCCCCTTCTCCCCCCACCTCCCGCCCCCCTCCGCGGCCCCCCACCCCGTATTCTCTATATATTCTCTCTCTCTCTCTCTAGTCTTCCCAATTCCCAAATCACAGGGCTTGGCTTTAAAGTATTTAAGACATTCCTTTTAGCCCACAACTTGCAAGGTTGATTAATATGTTTTGCAAAGCTGGGGATTTTTCCCCCTAAGCATCCACTCAGTCCCGCCCTTTATTTGCAGCTAAATATTGAAGTGTTTCAACACTGTGGGTCATTGCTAGTACGGGGTACCCCATCTGATCATGGACTTATTTTTAGGTTGAGTGTTACCCAGATTAGTGGGACCTCTCCTCAAGGCTCTTGGCCCTTCTCACAATCACTGGCACCCAGCCTGCGCCTGGGATCCTGGAGGGCAGAGCCCACTGTCCCCTCCGCCTGGGCCTTCGGACGCGTCCGGAAAGTCACGAACACCTCTGCGCTTTCCTCTCGCTTGGCAGGCACAGGTTCGGCCGTTTCCGGCCCATCTTCGGCAAGTTCCGCCGGCGCCGGTCGGAAATGGCCGCCAGCCGGCAGGGGGAGCGGAGGATCCGGCGCGGCCTGGGAGGCGCGCAGCCGGCGGCCAGAGCGGCTTGTGGGAAGCGGACTTTCACGCAGGCAACAGCGGCGGTGGCTCGTCTCTGACTGGAAGCTGGTAGGAGTCCGGGCGGCATAGAAGCCCGAGGATCCGGGCAGGGCCAGAAAGGCTGGTGGGAAGCACCGGGCAGCCTTGAGCTTGCGGCCGTGGCGGGTGGGGGCATGAGCGGCGGTGCCTGGGAGCTGCGGCGGCGGCAGCGACGGCGCAGCCGGGTAGGCCTGCCCCGCGCGGGGGCCTCACTCCGCTGGAGCCGGGCACTAGCGGCTCACGGGAACATCTTCCGTGGAAGCGCAGCCTTCAGCTCCCCGCGATCACTCCCACATCTGGCCGCTTCTCTCGGCACAGCTGCGCGCCGCTGCCCGGCTGGCTCTTCTCTCCAGGTGGCCACTTCCTGCCAGGGGTCCAGGTGCTGTTGTGCTCTGTGTCCTCCCAGGGCCAGGGTGTGCCACAGCTGAGGGATGGGGGTCCCGTGACGCCCCACATGGAGTGACTGTTCTGTTGGCCACAGCCCCAGGTCAGAGCCTGAGAAGCCGGGCAGCACCCAGTGCTTGCCCTAGTCCATAGTGAGTAGCTGCTTAGCCTCTGTTGAGATATCCATGGCCCTTAACCCCCCTGAAAGTCGATGGGTGTCAGCCCCCAGCCTGGATCGCTGCTCTTTAAATTCTCAAGGCCTTTAATAGATCCTCTTTGGGGGGAGAGGAAAGTGATTTAAGAGGTGGTGTTAGTGGTTCTTCACTTTTGTCTTGTTCTTGTTCCACTTGGAGAGTCTGGCATTTCAAGGCTGGACTTCTTGATCCCTTCTCCTCTACCCTTCCTCCCTCCCTCCCCATCCATCCACCCATCCATCCATCCATCCATCCATCCAAGCAGGCATGGAGGTTCCTGTCTATTGCTCAACAGTTAGCTTTCCCCTCTGACTCAGTGATTAACTCTCTGTAGAGTCTGGAATGGTGGTTCCTCCCTGGGGCATTGATAATCTTGAGTAAAACTAGACTTTCTCAACAACTTATTCGAGAAGAGGACTTTTACATAAACCGTAATGAAAGAAAAACCACTTTCTTAAACTCTTACTTGGTGTGTTAAACATATCCATGTCCTGTGAGGATTTTCAGATCATTGCCCGTGGAGAGCCTGAAGAGTTGAAGTTAGTCTAAATGCTTTCTGGAGGAGACCTAGAATTGTGGCTATTAAGAATTGTGTGTGGGTTTTTGTTTTGTTTGGTTGTTGGAGATAGGGCCACACTGTATCCCAGGTTGACCTGGAGTTCTTGGTGAGCCTGTTGCTTCAGCCTCTGCAGTGTTGGGATTATAAAGCTGGAGCCACCAAATCCTGACCTAGCATCTTCAGAATTCTTGAGACACAGGTTTGGACACCAAAGGTGACAGTAGAACTAACAAAAAGCTTGTGTGTGTGTGTGTGTGTGTGTGTTTATTCTCTCATCCTCACTTTTCTAGAAGGAAAACCTGGTGTCTGTTGGAATCTCTTACTGATTAGGTCCGAGAGTTTTCTTTTTTGCCTGTGAGTGAAAAGACCTCAGTAACCAGGTGGGAGAGAAAAATGGACTCTAGGAGAGAGGGGGAGGTCTAAATAGGCTAGCAGCTTTCAGAAGGAAGTGTTCAGGTTGGAAAACTGTGCTGTGTGAAGGCGCTAGGCCAGGGTGTGGTGTGTAGGCCGGCAAGTGGCTTACCAAGAGTTCAGGCCAGCCTGCTGTAAGTCATGATCCATAGCCTAGTGGGAAAGGCCGGTGAGAGGTAGGGAAGGAGCTTGGCAGTGACGCAGGTCCGGTCAGTTGAGTGACTGAGTTGGTTTGCTTCTTTATCTGTGGAACCCAGGGCTTCCCACAATGCTGTGTGGCACGCCTTCTACCATTGAGCTACAGCCTGTGCTTTGGTGGTAACTGGAGAGAGGGGCTAAAGGTATTGTTTAAAGTAGAATAAGGTATTAGAAATAAGGGCGCCTCACCAGTTGTACTCCCAGTGTGACTCTAACTGTCTCTGTACATAGTTCAGTGTGAAGCAAGGACTTAGTCCAAGGCTCTTCCATCAAAAGTTCTAAAACCACTCGCTAATATTTGCTGGAGAACTAAGTTGAGTTGAGAAAGTTCTTGGTGAGTTGTTTCTTTCCGGGCAGGTTCTAGTAGCACAGGCCTGAAACCAGCTCTTGCTAGGTGCACCAGGAGTCCAAGGTCATCGTTAACTACATAGGAGAAGAGTTTGGAGCCAACCTGGGTTACACGAGGCCTATGTCAAAAAATAAGCCAACCAACAAAAATTTTATTTACATTCATTTCCTTTTACCTTTGATGTCTGCTCCCTTTGAGAATCTGTGATAATGGGACAGCTGAGCAAACAGGGGAAAGACTTTTCACGTGTTATAGGTTCATGAAATAGCAGGTTGTGTGCCCATGAAGTCGAGAACTCAAGGACAGAGGTAGGCTAACGTGTGAGCATTGTTCTCTCCTGCCTGAACCGCTTTTTTTTCCCCCCTTTTTTTTTTTTTTTTTTTTTAGACAGGGTTTCTCTGTGTAGCCCTGGCTGTACTGGAACTCACTCTGTAGACCAGGCTGGCCTCAAACTCAGAAATCTGCCTGCCTCTGCCTCCTGAGTGCTGGGATTAAAGGCGTGCCGCCTGAACCTCTTAGAGGCACCTTTTGTGGTTGTGAGCCACCATGTGGTTGCTGGGAATTGAACTCAGGACCTCTGGAAAAACAGTCAGTTCTCTTAACCGCTGAGCCATCTTCTTTTTTATTTTGGTTTTTCGAGACAGGGTTTCTCTGTATCACCCTGGTTATCCTGGAACTCACTCTGTAGACCAGGCTGGCCTCAAACTCAGAAATCTGCCTGCCTCTGCCTCCTGAGTGCTGGGATTAAAGGCGTGCCGCCTGAACCTCTTAGAGGCACCTTTTGTGGTTGTGAGCCACCATGTAGTTGCTGGGAATTGAACTCAGGACCTCTGGAAAAACAGTCAGTTCTCTTAACCGCTGAGCCATCTTCTTTTTTATTTTGGTTTTTCGAGACAGGGTTTCTCTGTATCACCCTGGTTGTCCTGGAACTCACTCTGTAGACCAGGCTGGCCTCGAACTCAGAAATCCACCTGCCTCTGCCTTCAGAGTGCTGGGATTAAAGGCGTGCGCCACCACAGCTGGCCTGAGCCTTCCCAGCACTTGGGAGGCAGAGGCAGGCGGATTTCTGAGTTCGAGGCCAGCCTGGTCTACAAAGTGAGTTCCAGGACAGCCAGGACTACACAGAGAAACCCTGTCTTGAAAAACCAAAAAAAAAAAAAAAAAAAATCTGTAGCCTGGAGGCGCAGAGGGATAGAGAGACTCCTTTAATAGTGTGGCCCCTCTATGTAGTCCATAATGTGCAGTGTATGGTATTGCTCAGAGGCATCCAAATGACCCGTTAACATCCTAAGAATGGAGCCCTACAAAGGAGAGCAGCACATACATAATATAGTGCAGAATCTAATCTATTTACTAGTTACTACCTGCATGTAGCCCAGAGAACAAGTCTGTGTCTGCAGTAAAGTGTGGAGAAGCAGGGAAGCCCCATGTCTGCCCTAAAGAGTCAGCACCGTTGGCATATTCTTCCTTTCGGCTGGGCCCAGTAACTTTGAGACTGACTGGCCATGATGTTAATGATTAACACCCTGACAGTTGCTTTGTGGACACTTTACCCTGTAATCTTGTCCTCTCACGTGTTATCATCTGAAGTGTTCCCAACTTCTTTTAAATATTTTTCTCAACAGAAATATTTTATAGCCCAAGGGAGGAATATAAAACAGAAATAGGTTGGGAATATGCCCTCAGTCTATGTAATAAGACAGCTGAACTGTGTAAGCATATGGGACTGGAGAAATGGCTCAGTGGTTAAGAGCATACATTGTTCTTGTAGAGGATTCAGGTTCAGTTCCTCAGCGCCCACATCAAGTTGTTCACAGCAGCCTCCATCTCCTGGCTCAGGGAGCCAACACCCTTCTGACCTCCCTGTCACATACACAGACACACAAATAATAAATGTTTAAAAAATAAATTTAAGGGGCTAGAGACCTGGCTTGGCAGTTATGAGCACTGCCTGCTCTTCCAGAGGTCCTGAGTTCAATTCCCAGCAACCACATGGTGGCTCACAACCATCTGTAATAGGGATCCTATGCCCTCTTCTGGTGTGTCTGAAGACAGCGATAGTGTCTTCATGAAATAAATAAATAAATCTTTAAAAATAAATAAATAAAAATAATGTATCTTTAAAAAATAAATATAAATTAAAAAAAATAAATACAGTGTTATGGATTAGAATAGTGTTTTTAATTGTTGTATAAGTTCTTTGCTGTTTTTGTGTTCTTTTCTTCCATCGAATTTATTCTTTAGGGGATGGAGAGATGGCTTAGCTGTTAAAAGAGCAGTGGCTGCTTTTTCTGAGGATCTGGGTTCAATTTCCAGCACCCACATGGTAGCTCACAACTGTTTGTAACTCCAGTTCCAGGGGTTCTGAGACCCTCACACAGATATATATGCAGGCAAAACATCAGTGCACATAAAATAAAAATAAGCAAAAATCATTTTAAAAAATTAAAGAATTTATTCTTCAGAGTCACTGAGGGGCTGCAGAGATGGCTCAGCTAAGGGGAGTTCCTTGTTACTCTGTCAGGTTTGCTTCCTAGCACCCACATGGTGGCTCACAAGCATTAGTATCTCCAGTTTCAGGGGATCGGTGCCCTCCTCTGACCTCTGCAAGCACCAGGGCTGTATGTGGTGCACAGACATACTTTCAGGAAAAATACTCATAGAATAAAAAAGTGAAATAAGTCTAAAAACCAAGACACTGAGAGATAGGAGGCTAAACGCTAATAGGCTGCTGTGTGTGTGTGCGTGTGTGCGTGTGTGCGTGTGTGCGTGTGTGCGTGTGTGTGTGTGTGTGTGTGTGTGTGTGTGTGTGTGTGTGTGTGTTGCTGAGGATTGGCAGGTAGTGGAAGACTGAATGCCCAGGAGACCTGCCTGAAGCTACACAAAGGAGGTGGCTCTTAAACTGGTCGGAAGTATTTACTGACCTGTCTGCATCTAAACTTTTTCTTTTTTTTTTTAAGATTTATTTATTATACATAAGTGCACTGTGGCAGTTTCAGACACACACATCAGATCTCATTACAGATGGTTGTGAGCCACCATGTAGTTGCTGGGATTACAACTCAGTCCATGCTCTTAACTGCTGAGCCATCTCTCCAGCCCCGAATCTAGACTCTTATAGCGATGTCACCCAGCTTGTGACTCAGGCCAGAAGCTATTCTCTTAGATCCAGCTGTTTCTTTTGTCTCCCAAGTGTCATCATTTTGGATTGCATAGAAAACTTGCTGATGTGAGGAGACAGTCGCCATGTTGGCCTTGTCGCTTCGACACAGGCTGCATGCTGGTGGGTGTTTGAATCAAGTAAGACTTGCAACTTATGCAGAAGCCAGCATTTAGAAACAGGCAGATTTCGTGTTAAAAATCACGGTTTTTGTCTTGTTTTGAGGAAATGGTTGTAGGGTTGGTTTGTGCTTAACTTCCATGTGATGACAGCGAATGGCATAGGTGTCGACAGACTATGCATTTTTGCTGTCTTTCCTGGCCAACTTCAGCTGTCTGTCTGTCTGTCTGTCTGTCTGACTCATAAGGCCTCTGCTGTACACAAAGCATTCCATTTCCACCAGCTGTTTCTTATTTGAAGGTTTTAAATCCCCTTGCCAGCTTTTGAGGCCCCTGCCCTCCAGTTTCTGTGTTAATGGCCTTCCTTCGGCGGGGCTCTCAGCACAGGTCACAGAATTCGGCACCAGTGCTGAGGACATGGCCACCTTTGCTTTGCACCCTCCGCTACCAAGTTCAAGGTGATGGGCTTTTCCTAAATGTTTGGATTATCCTTGCGCCCTGATGGCAGTAGCTGGAGTCGGACCGTCCAGTGCCTCGACCCCTGCTCAGCTAAATGCAGTCATTCCCATGCAGTCGGAGATCAAAGTGCGTGCTTTGTCTTTATCTATATTGGATTTCCTCTGCAGAAATCCAGCTGATAGCTCTTTGTATCTTGGATTTTCTCCCAGGCATGACTGACCCTTCTCAGCATGACTTCCTTTATTTCTTAGTTGTAAAATACCAAAAGCACTGTGTCTTGGGAGGAAGAAAACAGTAGATAAGGCCCCAAACTTGTTATTAATGGATTCCATGGAAAGTAGGGTTGGGGTGGGGTGGGGAAGGGGTGCTAAAAGGAAAGTGAGGTGGGAAGGAGGTCTGGAGCCTTCCCGCCTTCACTGGACACAGTGGCATCCAATAAAAAACAAAACCATTTTAACATCTGGGCATTTCATGGACAAGGTGCTTGTAGGTCAAGTCCTAGTGTCTAGAGGAACTCTGAGGCCAGCTATTCGAGCTGTTCCCTTTAGGAGTTAGAAAGGGTTAAGAAGGGTATGGTGACTGTGATCCCTGGATCATCAGGAGTTTGAGGCTAGCCTGGGTTACATAGATTCTGCAGCCAAACCCAAAAGGTGCCAAGAGCTTAGGAGTCAGGAGGAGGCATGAAGGGCTGTTGAGTCAGAAGATGCCGGGGATAAAGCAAGGGCAGAATTCTGCTCTCAAAACTCACAAGCTGGTTTACAAACGGGTGAGTCAGCTTTTACTTCAGCTCTGTGTCTCACCGCGAGTCAGCGCCAGGGTACTAATGGTAGCCGTTATGTGGGCCACAGAAGAAAGGCAAAGTCCCGTGTTCTTGAGAAATGGAAGCCTTAGAAGGATCAATTAAGTCTCTGTCATAGTACAGAAGTACACCTGGAGAACTTATTAAACTGCTCCCTTCCTACATGTCTCTCTCACTTTCTGAAATATGCTTGGGAAAAAATACATAAAAGGTCTGTGATTCCACCATTCAGGAGATAAAGGCAGAGGCAGGAGGATTGTCACAAGTTTGGGGCTAGCCTGCTTCAGATGGCATTAAAAAATTTATTTATTTACTTATTTATTTATAATTTTTTTGTGGGGGTTGGAGCAAGGTCTTATTGTATAACTCTAGTTGCCCTGGAATACACTATGTAGATCAGGCTGGCCTTAGACTCATAGTGATGCACCTGCTCTGCCTCTCAAGTGCTGGGAGGGAAATAGGAAGAAAGCAAGACTTCTGCATAACTTCTGCATAAACTTCTGTATAACTTCTGCATAACTTCTGCAAAACTTCTGCATAACTTTGTAATATAAAAGAGCCACAGTTGGTGTTTTGCATCTGTGTAATTTTCCATTCAAATACATAGTTTTGAATGTTATTTTACCACTCATATAGCATTGTAACTGTGTTCCATCTTAAAATTATTGAGATGTTTGCAGTCTAATGTCCATAGAAGTAACATCAAATTTACACTTAGCTGTACTCAACTTTTTGGGTGTTTTATTGTATATATTGTAGAAAGACTGCTGAGGCCTTTATAGGTCTTTATCACCTAGAATCTAGTCCTAGAAAGTGAAATTAAGTCAAAGATAGGAGAAGTTAGGACTTTCATCACCACTCACAGGTAACTCACACCTACTGGACCTGCTGCCTGTGTGGCCCACAGTGCTTGGAACTTGGCCTTAGTGTCTGAGCATTCTTGCAGGTCAGTTTCTTCCTACTCATGACTCTTAAGACTTTCTGGAAGTGGAGTTGGGGGTCAGGACAGTCTCAGTTTACCAAACTGTGTTCCAAAAAGGCATGGGGCCAGATTCTGAGAAGTTCTAGATATTGTTCAGTTCTTTGCTAATTCACTGTTGGAAAGTTTGTTTGCCTGGAACCTGCCTGCCTGACTTCCCCTCCGCCCTTTCCATTAGTAACTTGTCTTTATTCTTTGACCACTTTTAATGTTTTTCCCTTTTAAACTCTGATCCGATGAGACCAGAGCCTTTTGATCACCCTTCCCCCCCCACCCCACACCCAGTCCTTTGATTCACAAGGAGTCAGGTGTGTTTAACTTCTGTGGATGCCCTGCTGCGCGTTTGCTTGGATTCCTAGAAAAGTAGCCATGTTCAACTTGAGCTAAGGTGACAGACATGTTTCCCTTTTCTTATGGCTCATTTGTGACGATTTTTCTTTTTAAATTCATCTGGGACTTTTTTATTCTGGTTAGTCATAGAAATCTGCCCCCCCTTCGGCCCCCATAGATAATCATCACATTATTTACTGGACTATCAAGCATGATATACTTTAAAAGCTTGCAACAAAGTATTTCCCCGATTCTCCGCCTCCCCTCCCCTCTTGTTTGTTGTAGCCTCAGGCTGGCCTCCAACTCGAGCCTCCTGAGTGCTAGGACTACAGGATGCACTGCCAGGCCTAGTTTTTTTGTTTGTTTTTAACTACAAAAAAGAATACATACTTACCAAGTAAAAGAAATAGCAACAGAGTATTTCTTGCCAGGAGACTGGCAGGCAGGCAGGCAGGCAGGCAGGCAGGCAGGCGAGTAAGAAGCTGAGCGCCGGTGCAGGTCCCACAGATCCCAGCTTATGTCTGGCTCCGCAGTTTTTTTGCTATATTGTCTTAAACAACTTTCCTAACTTTCACAGTTTACCACATCTTTGTAAAGCAGAAATAACGGGAGCCCCCAAGTGGCTTCTGCGAGCTGTGTTGTCTGGAGCATGCTGTGCCTGGCGCCGCAGAGGTGAAGGAACTGTGGGTGCAGTGTTGTTGCCGGCTTTCTGCTTCAATCTAGGTGCAGAGTTGTCTTCCTTAGTTGGCTTTAATTACATTGATTCACTTGCCACCAGCCTTCAAAAAAAAAAAAAAAGAAAAGAAAGAAAGAAAAGAAAGAAAGAAAGAAAGAAAGAAAGAAAGAGAAAAGAAAAGTCAGGTCTCCTGGCCAATGTCACGATGTGTAGAGAACCCGTGTTGGGTTTTGATAGAATTCTCCTGCTCGATGAGGCAATTTTGGCTGAAATGGGAAAAACAAAATAGTTACTGTATGTGTGGATACATAGGTAGGTCTTGGGTGCACAGATAAAGATACACTGGCCTATCATTTTCTCTTTTAGTAAAGAAACTATAAATCTGAAGAGAGTTGTGGCTCTAATCAGTGTGGTTATAGTTCATGAGCACAGTCATAGAGGATGTAGACATCATCCTGTGTGTGCCTATGGGACATGGGACCCTCTGCCTTAGATGAGTGTCACAGGCAGTTTAGCACAGTGGTTGGGACCTGAATCAGGCAGGCTGCCTTGGTAAGTACTGCCGTAGTGGTCACCGTGCTTTGGCTTCCTCACGGTGTAGTGGCATCGACCTGTGTGGTTACTGGATGATTAAGGTGGTGTATTGAGGGATGTGTAGACTTAACCTGGCACACATGGAGCACTTAGGAAGTATTGGCTCACAGTTATTGAGAGCCATATTAACCACATGCAAGGTTTCACTTGGCAATACCTGGAAGGTCAACCCAAGTGAACAGGCACATCTGGTGAGTGTCTTGGAATCATTTCCTCTGTCCTCTTTGTTCTCTCCTCACCCTCCCCAGCTTGTTAGGATATAACTGTTGAAAGACACTAAACAGATCTTAGTAAACAGATGTCCCAAAGTTTCCTAGGAAACAAGAGCTTTATTCTCTTTTTGTTTTTGTTTTTCGAGACAGAGTTTCTCTGTGTAGCAGTGGTTCTGGCTGTCCTGGAACTTGCTCTGTAGACCAGGCTGGCCTTGGATACACAAAGATTCACCTACTTCTGCCTCTCCAGTGCTGGGACTAAAGGCATGAGCCACATGCCCAGCTTCGACTCAGAGCTTTAGTCTTAAAAGAAGAAAAGTCAAGTAGAATGGTTGGGATATAAATATATCTTAAATAAACTCTTAAAAGCAAGGTCCTGACAGAGCAGAATAATATTTCTGCCAATTCAGGAGCTGGCTGAATGCTAAGGAATGCTAGAGGAGAAGGTAGCTACAGAGGAGGTGACAGGGCTGTGTGTGTGTGTGTGTGTGTGTGTGTGTGTGTGTGTGTGTGAGAGAGAGAGAGAGAGAGAGAGGGAGAGAGAGAGAAGAGGTGGTAAAGGAAAGAAGGAGGCAACAGAGGAGGAAGGTGATGGGGTGACAGAAAAGAGACAAAGAGAAGATGGAGACTAAGAAAAGGAGGTGATGTGATGAGGTGACAGAGGAGGAAGTAGGAGGTGACAAGGGGGTAGGAATAGATGACAGGGAAAGAGGTGACAGGGGAACAGGCTGTAAATGTCAAAATTGCCTAGAGATGACAGTGTCAGCTGAGAGTTTGATGAGTATTTTAGTGATAGCTGCCATCTCTCTGAGGGAGATTTTAAAACTAGAGAGGAAAAAAAAAATCAGTTTCTCTAAAGAGTTTCTGATCAGGTTGAAGAATCTGTTGAAGTAATGACCTTCGTTTTGAACCAAATAATTCTAACTTGAGTCCAATGGGCGTCTAGGGATTTGGCAGTTGTCCTTTGTAGTTGGGAAAGTCTATGGAATCTGAGAGATTTAAAGTGGCTTGTATATGGAGTCTTTTTCTTCTTTATACCTGCTTGGGGTGGCTCTTCTAGTGGCAGACTTTGTTTCCCCATCATTCTCTGGGAGAAGAGAGAGAATTCTTCCTACTCTTAACTTCCCCTTAGTACAGGTGGCTCTGGGTCCCTTCCTCTGCCCAGTCCTGGTCTTCTAGCTTTGACCAGACAGCTGATAAGAGATGTGGTGAGCTAAGAGGTAACTGAGTTCTACCCACCTGTCACCATTACCAGTGAATGCTGGTAAGTGGAAGCCTGGATTCTGTTCCTTGGAAATGTATGAGCCTCTTCCTAGTAAACAATGATTTAGAAAATAGCAAGACATTCTTTCTAACTGAGCAGCTGCGCATGGAAACACCGCTGGCTCTATGCAGAAATGCTCAGGAAGGCCTTGATTGTTATGGAAACTCGAAGCATCTGCCTGGTGCTTACCTAGCACACAGAAGGGCTGCACTAGTGCAAGGCCTTTTCTTATGGGTGGTATTCAACTACTAATGCCTGTGTGGGGTGGTGCTTTAACTGCTAGTGCCTTTGTGGTAGGATGTCTCAGGGTGGGAGAACAGGGGTTTTGTTTTCTTTTTTTAAAACTCTGGCTGACCTTAAACTGGCTGTGTAGCTAAGGGTGACCTTGAATTTTTTATTTTAAAGATTATTTATTTTATGTATGACTACACTCTTGCTTTCTTCTGACACACCAGAAGAGTGCATCGGAACTCATTACAGATGGTTGTGAGCCACCATGTGGTTGCTGAACGAACTCAGGACCTTCGGAAGAGCAGTCAGTGTTCTTAACCAATGAGCCATCTCTCCAGCAAACCTTGAACTATTTTTAAAATTAATTTTTTATTACTTTTTAGAATTGTGTGTATATGTGTGTGTCTCTGTGCCTGTGAATACAGTGCCTTCAGAATCCAAGAAGAGGACATTTGGATCCTCTGGTCCTAGAGTTCTACAGTCCATTGTGGGCCGCTGACTTGGGAACCAAACTTGGATCCTTCACTAAGCTGTGACTTCAGCTCTGACCTTGAAGTCCTGATTCTACTGCTTCTGAATCACAGGCATGTGCCGCCATGTCTGACTTAACAGCTCTTAATAGAAGTGAAAAGAAAAATCAGGTTGCAAAAGAGAACATACGGTGTCCTAGTTTTGTAAGCATGTCTGCGTGGATAAAGGAAGTCTCTGCCTTTGGCAAACAACATACGTGTTTCCCCTTCAGAATCTATATTATGTGGTCCAGAGAGAGGCAACTTCTCTTTAAAGCAGACAAGTGGGGGCGGGGTAGGAAGCAGGGGCCAAGAGACTAAGGATCTGGTCAGTAGGCTGGGGTGACCTCACCCGAGGGGGTGGTCAGTGTCAGTGACTTGTGCTTGTTTGTATTTTCTCAAAGATGAGGAGAAGCCCTGGAGTTTGTGAGCAGTCGGATTGGGACACCATGTTGAGAGTATAGATCTTCAGGGAAGCAGTAGGGGACAGAGAGCATCTACCACAGACACACAGATGCCTCTCTTACCCTGGCCTGTGGGTTGTCAGGAAGAGGAAATGGCCACCAAGAAAGCATGGCTGTGGTTTTCCTGTCTGTGGATTCTGTGTTCACATTTATCATTGCGGTGTGGTGTCGAGAATCTCTAGGTTGAGAAATTGACATGAAACAGAAGGCTGATAATAAAGCCGGGCTATCTGTCCAACAGACCATTCTAGATGGGTGCCCATAGGTTTCTCAGAAATAAACAACCCCAAAGAGTGACTGATACAGGATTACAAAGGAAGCAATCTGCCATCTGATAAGCAGGATTCAGCAGCTACAATAAGGTGAGCCAGGAGTAGTTACTTGTCTGCTGGATCGAGACTCGGGAGAGTTGTCAGAATTAAAGTCCAGTGCTGGGTGAGTAGTGATAGTCAGAGGAGAGAACTGACGGTCATGCCTGTGGGCTGCATCTGGCTTCTGGCTTACACACATGAAAGGGAGAGGGAGGGAGGCAGGGAGGCAGGGAGGCAGGGAGGGAGGGAGGGAGGGAGAGAGAGAGAGAGAGAGAGAGAGAGAGAGAGAGAGAGAGAGAGAGAGAGAGAAGGGTGGTGGGAGAGAAGGAGAGGAAGGAAGAGAGAGAGAATATGAATATGAATGTGTGTGTGTGTGTGTGTGTGTATGTGTGGGTCTTACTGTGTAGACCAGGCTGGCCTTTAACTCACAGAGGTCCACCTGTCCCTGTCTCCCAGGTGCTGCTGGGATTAAAGGTATATGTCACTGTGCCCAGTGAGTATCTTGCTTTTTATAGTTTTCAGTCTAAGAATGAACATTTTTAAAGTGTTGTTTTAAATTTTTTAAAGATTCATCTTATGTATATTAATATTTTGCCTATATGTGTCTATGTGTGTACCACATGCATGCTCGGAGTCATAGATGTTAAAAGAGGGCATCAGATCCCCTGGAACTGGGTTCCAAGCCACCATGTGGGTGCTGGGAACTGAACCTGGGTCCACTGCAAGAGCAACAAATGTTCTGAGCCATTTCTCCAGATCTTCCCCCCTTTTAAAAGACTGAAATATGCTGCAGATGTATTTTTTGTGACCTCCACGCATACTAAGCTATTAGTTGTCATTGCTGAAAGTTTCCCAACTCTTAAATTAGACAGATATGAAGAAATTGCCAGAAGGCAGCACAAAGGGCAAAGTGAAAATTGTGAAGGAGATGAGAAGGTTTGGAGGCTGAAATGGGCTCTGACAGGCACCAAGTATAGACCCAAGGGGAGACAGAGGCGGACTATATCCAGAGACTGCAATTAATAAACTTCTAGGTTAGCCACATGAGTCCTAAGATTCAGAAAGTTCAGCAGCTCCTCTCCTAATAAAAACCCTACAAGTAAACTGATTTTCAAACAGCAGAGCGTGGGCCTGGGGAGCTTGTTCAGTGGGTAAAGTGCTTTCTACACAAACAAGAGGGCCTGTGTTTGCTTTCTAGCCCTTCTAAACTCCACATGCAATGGCATGCATCTGTGCTGGGCAGGCAGAGGTGTGAGCATCCTTGGGGTCAGCCAGTAAGTACAGCTTAATGAATGGTAAGCTCCAGGGTTGCTAAGAGACCTTCTCTTAAAAAGTAAGATTGGAGCCCTTCGTGGTAGCACAGGTCTTTAATCCCAGCCCTCAGAAGCAGAGGCAGGTGGATCTCTGAGTTGGAGGCCAGCCTGGTGTATAGAGAGCGTTCCAGGATATCTGTATGTGTAAGACAATTTGATCCCACTGTCTGATTGGGTGTGGAGAAGGAAAATTGTGTGTGAGGGGGAAAACTGATCAGAAGGAATGGAGGAAGCACAGAGAGGAGCAGAATATTGTAAGCAAAGAAATGGGCAAAGACATGAGCAAACCTAAACCAGCCAGAGCCTGTTGAGGACTGTGAGCTAAGGCTAACATGGATCACCAAGTGCCTGGTGCAGGTTACCATGCTGTGCTCTGAGCGGAGGGAGCCATCAGAAATACCACTAAACCTTTGGCTTGGTTAAACCACAGGTAACCATTAGAGAAGACAGATAAAAATAGTTCTTAGTATGAGAGAGGGACTGTGTTAGGTTCTGTTGATTATAAAACCTGCAGATACTCAAGTTCCTTATGTAAAATTGTATAATGTTTGTACTTCCTGTTATGAAGAACTTTAATACATGTGGTGACCCCCAACCATACAATCATTTTCATTACTACTTAATAACTATAATTTTACAACTGTTACAAATTGTAATATAAATATCCATGTTTTCCGATGATCTTAGGTGACCATGTAAAAGGGTTGTTTAACCCCTCAAAGGTTTAGTGACCCACAGACAGAGAAGAACCCCTGTGCTATGTGCTTAGGCATCTCTAGATTACTTATGATACACTACTAGTCTGTCTGTCTTCTGTTGTCACAAAACACTTGAGGTTATGTAATGTAGAAAATAAGGAGACTTATCTGGCTCAGTCTTTTATCCATTGGTAATTTCATACATATGTACAGGTTTTGATCTTATCAGTCACCCCACTCCCTGCCACATCATCCTTCCAGCTTCATGCCCTCTCTTTATAACCCAGAGTCCAGTCAGTGCTGTCCTGTGCATGGGTCCATAGGGCCAGCCACCAGAGCATGGGCAACTTAGCAAGGCCATTTTCCTGATCTCTATGCTAGCAGCTTTCAGTTGCGCAAGCCCTTCAGCTAGAGGTGGACTTGATGAGGTCCGTCCTCATCCTCCTGAGATTTTGCATGGCTGAGCTTGCTCATAGTCTTTGAGGTTGAAGATTCAGAAAGCATAGTGCTGGCTTTGGCAAATGCCCCTTGGCTGTGCTACATTTGTAGTGGATGATAGCCTGGTGGAAATGAGACCACAGGTGGTTTACTTTTTGGTATTATCATATTAAAATTTTAATTATTTTATTTTTTTGAAATAAGAATCTCGGGGGCTGGTGAGATGGCTCAGCGGGTAAGAGCACCCGACTGCTCTTCCGAAGGTGATAAGTTCAAATCCCAGCAACCACATGGTGGCTCACAACCATCCGTAACGAGATCTGGCGCCCTCTTCTGGAGTGTCTGAAGACAGCTACAGTGTACTTACATATAATAAATAAAATAAATCTTAAAAAAAAAAAAAAAGAAGTAAGAATCTCCATACATTATCTATGTTGGCCTTGAACTCCTAACTCAAGTGGTCCTCATGCCTCTGCCTCTCTAGCAGACATTTGTCATTCCCAGGTTAACAGATTAATTCTTTCTAAATAAGACAGAAAGATAGGGAGAAAGTGAGGTGGGTTGCAGTCATCAGTAGACTGTGTGTAGTAGAAGAGTGGCTTGCAGACCTGAAGGATGGGCCAGCGAGATATTCACACTGGAACACATACCGATTTCAGTAATACATAGGGTAAATTGGTAGACAATCTGGGATTAAGTAGTATGATTGTTGTGGGCTAGGACTAGGGTGAAGGCAGAATATTAATTAAAAAGGGGTAAGTGTTAAAATTCTAAACCATTATTACAAGTATATTATTGTGATTATGATTGCAATAAAAATGGCATGATCTGGCACAAGACCACACACAGATGTAGGAGCTGGAGATTGAAAAATAACTGGGGCTTGTAGCTAGTCTGTAACTTTTTATACTGACATACTCAAAAGTGTATGCTTACATGCAGTCTCTGAGTTTTATGCTTCCAAGCAAAGATACTGTTGCTTTTCTGACGATAAAATGAGCACCTGAGAGTGGGGCTCCATCCAGGCCTGGATGCTCAGAGGTCTCTTTCCTGAGTATAGCACATTGTTTCTGACTGGAGGAATGTGGAATCATGGGTAGAACTACGAGTTATTTGGAAAACGAATTCCTTGAAGTGACTAATGTACCTCAGGAGGGGCAGGTCCGTACGGAGCCAGGAGGACCTCGCTGTGGTGTAGAGTAGCCAGGTGAGTGTTGCGGGCAGCTTCTAGAAGATCTGCACAGGTGATGCTTGACATCGTGGAAGCAGATGGCTTCATTAGCATGATGCGGAGAGCCTTTCAGAGTCCTTTTTAAGTAGGAGGTAGGAGGAAGACTGGATGTCCCCAAGACAAAAAAGGAACATGAGTCAAAGGTGTGGGTGGGTACTAAAAATGTCCTACCATAAAAAACGAAGGGAAGAGACTGGGGTGGCCATCAGTGACACAACTCACTCATTAACTCTTAGCAGACACAGTGATGACAGCGCAAGATTGGATCGAAAGGGTCCTGCTCTCAGGGAAAGGGTCCTGCTCTCAGGGAAAGGGTCCTGCTCTCAGGGAATGGGGTTTAGTGTGGAAAGTGGGTGAGAAAGAAAAGCGAAGGCAAGGGAGGGGGGAGTGAGGGAGGAAGACGGGAAGGAAAAAAGGAAGAAGATACAGAAGAAAGTCAGTAGGTTAATACCAGAAAGTCAGATAGTGTCAGGGACTACAGAAGACAACTTGAAAGTGAGAGCATTAAGAAAGAGCCTGAGCTGGGGGGAAGGGGGGAGGTAGCAGGGGGATCTTTGAGTTTGAGGCCAGCCTGGTCTACAGTGAGTTCCAGGACAGCCAGGGGGGCTACACCGAGAAACCCTGTCTCAGGAAAAAAAACCAAGATAAAACAAAACAAAAAGAAACTGGACCTGAAGCCCGAGAGTCAAACAGGCAAAGTGGACTATTTCAGACAGAGCAGCAAATATGTGGTGGTACAGAACTGGTGTGGGTGAACTGAAGGGCAGCCATGCCACTCAGTTTGTATGAGCGGTGGGAGTCAGTGCATGGAGAAGGCACACTCGGGCCGAGGGGAAGAGGATCTGCCTCAGGTTTGCAGTGTGAAGGATGCGTTGTAGGCAGGGACAGGCAGGTCGGTGGGCACTAACGCTGTGGCTGGTGAGGATTACAAGGTGCACTTGCCCTGACAACCACACAAGATCACTTTGTGTAAGCGTTGTGGGTCATTTATTTCTAGACGGGAGAATTACAGAAGAGAGTTTGAAGGTTTCTCTTTTTATGCTTGCAAACTGTAAGTAGGTGTTTAGGTGGCAAGAGCCACACTATTGGCCATTGGTTGCTCTCTGGCTTGTATTGGTGAATGAGCTAGAACTCAGTCAGATGAAATCCTTTTGAATCAGTGCTGGTTTCCATTAGAACATTTACTCCTGTTGTCGACTCTGCTTGTATGTTGGGCGCACTGGGAGTCCTGTTGCCCGGTGCATTGGCCCCATGCTCCTCCTGCTTCTGCTTCCTCCATGTGGGATTGCAGGTGTGCCCACACACCTGGCTCACGCTAATGCTGGTTCATTTATGCCTCCAGATGCTCCACACCTGCCTCCTGTTTATCCCAAGCTCTGTTCTAGTTATAGATCACCTCACCTACAAAGAGCTCCCCTGTGCTTCCCAAGCCCGTGCACACTGCCTGCATCTTACAGCATCCTGTTTTACACTCTCAAGCCCATCAGCAAGCAACAACTGCCAAGTAGTTTGCCTGTAAAAAACTTCCCATCGTCCTTGTGCTTGTCTGTAGTACCTGCTGACTCCAGACAGTTCTGTGGGTATGCTCTGTGACTGCTGAGTCTGCAAGGGAAGCCTTCTCCGAAAGACTAAAGTCCTTAGCAGCACCTTCCGAAGTGAGCACTTTCCAAATGGTCACTTTCTGTTTTCTCTCTATTTAGACCAGGAGAACAAGCTCTGGTGTCCACTAGTTCAAGAAGTCCTGTGTTGAAGCATAATGCTACTACATAAGCCAGAGAAAGGAAGAGCGCTGCCAGGTAGGGTGAGTGCCAAGGCCCCTGCTTCTTTCTCAGCCTGGAGTCTGGCTTCTTCCCTCTGTTCTGTTCTTTATCTACTCATTGGGACAGTAGAAGCACACACATTTGAATAAAAGGATAATATGAATGCTTTAGAAAGGTGGATCGTGAACCAGGCAGTTGCAATGCCTTTAATCCCAGCACCCCGGGGACAGAGGCAGGTGGATCTCTGAGTTTTAGGCCAGCCTAGTCTACATAGTGAGTCCAGACAGCCAGGGCTACATAGAGAGACCCTGTCTCAACAAAACAATCCAACAGAGGATGAAATGCAGGTCTCTATGGGGACTGTTTGAGTAGAAGTTTTGTATCTGAGTTTGAATATTTATTTTTATTTTTTGAGGCAAGGTTTTACATATAATTCTAACTGGCCTAAAACTCACTATGTAGACTGTGGTGGTTTCAGACTCAAAGTCCTGCTTCCCTTTGCCTCATGAATTCTGGGATTAAAGTTATTACCACTACCGGCCTTAACTTATTTTTATCTTAAGTGTGTGTTTGTGTGTGTGTTTGTGTTTGTGTGTGTGTGTGTGTGTGTGTGAGAGAGAGAGAGAGAGAGAGAGAGAGAGAGAGAGTTAGTTTGTACACACAAGTCTGTGGAGGCCAGAGGCTTTGCAATAGTTTTGTGTCAGGTTGCTGCAGGAGCCACCCCATGAGTGCTAGGAATGAAACTCGGGTCCTCTACAAGAGCTGTAAGCACTCTGAACTGCTGAGCCTCTATTTAACTCTCTATTTAACAAGTGTAGATTATCCACATTTAAGGACAAAATTTGTTTTGCTTTTTGTTTCCCAGATCACTTACTCTCCTTAGCCCTTAGTAAAATTGCCATCAGCTTTTGGTTTTACTCTAGGACAGAAGAGATCTTATGAGACTTTAACAGTTGCACATCTGGAGCAAAGATGGAGGCTGGGAGTGGTTGAGCCTTTGTGAGACAGTTGTTGTTGTAGGGGTGCTCCTACAGGTGGTTTCCATCTTCCCCTCCCACTTCTCCCTGCTGGTGTTCAATTTGAAGATTTGTGCAAGACGGACAAGCTCTCCTCAGCGGTTTTATATCTTGACTCAGACTCAGTAGAGTTTGATGAGGTCAAGGTTATTACCATGCTAGAATTTTTTTTGACATATACTAGACTGTCAAAAATACATGTAGATTCTCTCTCTCTCTCTCTCTCTCTCTCTCTCGTGCGCACACACACTTTTTTTTTTTTTCTTTTTTTGGTTTTTCAAGACAGGGTTTCTCTGTGTAGCCCTGGCTATCCTGGAACTCACTTTATAGACCAGGCTGGCCTCAAACTCAGAAATCCTCTTGCCTCTGCCTCCCAAGTGCTGGGATTAAAGGCGTGTGCCACCACGCCCGGCTTGTTTCATTTTTTGAGGTGGGTCTTGTTGTGTAATACTGGCTGGCCTTGAACTCAAGACTTTCTTGCCTGGGCCTCCAGAGTGCCAGTTAGAATGGCTGTGTCTATCACCCTACCTAGCTGTGAATGTATTTTGTGTGTGTGAAGATGTGAAAGAATGGAATTGGAGTATCTTGTGGGCATAGATTAGTATGGACCCTATGTATGTATGTATGTATGTATGTATATATGTTCATATATACTCTATACAAGTTTGACTTATAGCTCTGTCTGGTTTGAGGGGAATATAGGTAGGACTCTTCTGTGTGTTGTGATTATAGAGTTTGGTGAGGGAGCAGGGAAGCTGTGTTGGACCTGTGTCTTGGTACCTCACATCCTCTGCTTATTTTCATAGCACAATAAATAATAATATCTTGTTGTCTGCATGCACTTATATCCACTTTACAAGATTAGGTCACTGAGGATAAGTACCGGCTGCAGTTCTGTCTCTGAAGGATACAAGGTGATGCCTCTCATTTCTAAGTATAGTCTTCTCTCTGAAAGACCAAGTTACTGTTTCTATTTTTAAGAAGGAGTGCCTGATGTCTGCTAATGGAAGATAAATAGAGGCAAGCTGGAAAATACCTTTTATCTACTCCTGGGTGAAGTTCAAAAGAGTTCTCTTAACTCTTTTCAAGTTGAATTTAACAAATTGGGCTTCTTGGAGTTGTTTTTGCTTAGTAGTTCAAAAGGAGACTTTCATGTTTGGAGGGACGGAGGGTTGGTGCGTGTTGCTTCTCTTTACCTCATGTGGTGCCCAGCTCTCAGGTAGAACCAGCTGTGCTGGGTAGGGGAGGCAATGGAGCTTTGAACGGAAGCTTCTTGAAACTGACAAGACTCTCCTTCTCTTGCAGGCCTGATTGTTGGTAGTGACATGGAGGACGGGGCTGGCATTTCAGACTGCCAGCTGTTTTTACCAGCCACTGCATCACTTGAATAGAAGCTATGCATATTGGCTGGCCTACAAAGCCAAGGGACAAAAGCTATGGCCTTTAAAATGGTCCCTCTGAGTCCAGGGCTCTTCCCCTGGCTTTTAGCACCATGGATCTCTTCTTTTTCATCCCATCAGCAATGTGGTACCTTCTTCTACTTGATGACGACAGCTGATACTTCAGATTTGCCTGACTAGGGTTAGAAACCTGAATCACGGAGAGGAAGATGAAATTTCCATTTTACTTGGTGCCTTGTGCAGGGAGCACACTGATCCTTCCAGAAACTTGTGTGTGAGAAGAGGTTGCGTTTTGTCAGACAGACTCATGGTTATGGCGAGCGATCCCACGTGATCAGAGCGGGCAAGAGGCACAGCGAACTCATGACAGGCTATACCATGTTGCGGAATGGGGGAGTGGGGAACGGTGGTCAGACCTGTATGCTGCGCTGGTCCAACCGCATCCGGCTGACATGGCTGAGTTTCACACTGTTCATCATCCTCGTCTTCTTCCCCCTCATCGCTCACTATTACCTCACCACCCTGGACGAGGCAGATGAGGCTGGCAAGCGCATCTTCGGCCCTCGGGCCGGCAGTGAGCTCTGTGAGGTAAAGCACGTTCTCGATCTTTGTCGGATTCGTGAGTCTGTGAGCGAAGAGCTTCTACAGCTCGAAGCCAAGCGGCAGGAGCTGAACAGCGAGATTGCCAAGCTGAACCTCAAGATTGAAGCCTGTAAGAAGAGCATCGAGAACGCCAAGCAGGACCTGCTGCAGCTCAAGAATGTCATCAGCCAGACCGAGCACTCCTACAAGGAGCTGATGGCCCAGAACCAGCCCAAACTGTCCCTGCCCATCCGACTGCTCCCCGAGAAGGACGACGCCGGCCTTCCACCCCCCAAGGTCACTCGGGCTTGCCGTCTTCACAACTGCTTTGATTACTCTCGTTGTCCTCTGACGTCTGGCTTTCCTGTCTATGTCTATGACAGTGACCAGTTTGCCTTTGGGAGCTACCTGGACCCTTTGGTCAAGCAGGCTTTTCAGGCTACAGTGAGAGCCAACGTTTATGTTACAGAAAATGCAGCCATCGCCTGCCTGTATGTGGTGTTAGTGGGAGAAATGCAAGAGCCCACTGTGCTGCGGCCTGCTGACCTTGAAAAGCAGCTGTTTTCTCTGCCACACTGGAGGACAGATGGGCACAACCACGTCATCATCAACCTGTCCCGGAAGTCAGACACACAGAATCTACTGTACAACGTCAGTACAGGCCGGGCCATGGTGGCCCAGTCGACCTTCTATGCTGCCCAGTACAGAGCTGGCTTTGACTTGGTTGTGTCACCCCTTGTCCATGCCATGTCTGAACCCAACTTCATGGAAATCCCACCGCAGGTGCCAGTTAAGCGGAAATATCTCTTCACTTTCCAGGGTGAGAAGATCGAGTCTCTGAGATCTAGCCTTCAGGAGGCCCGTTCCTTCGAGGAAGAAATGGAGGGCGACCCTCCAGCCGACTATGATGATCGGATCATTGCAACCCTAAAGGCCGTACAGGACAGCAAGCTGGATCAGGTGTTGGTAGAATTCACTTGCAAAAACCAGCCGAAGCCCAGCCTGCCAACCGAGTGGGCACTGTGTGGGGAGCGGGAAGACCGCCTGGAGTTACTGAAGCTTTCCACCTTCGCCCTCATCATCACCCCCGGGGACCCGCACCTCCTCATTTCATCTGGGTGTGCGACGCGGCTCTTCGAGGCCCTGGAGGTGGGGGCTGTGCCTGTGGTGCTCGGGGAGCAGGTGCAGCTCCCGTACCACGACATGCTGCAGTGGAATGAGGCCGCCCTGGTGGTGCCCAAGCCTCGTGTCACAGAGGTCCACTTCCTGTTACGGAGTCTTTCAGACAGTGATCTGTTGGCCATGAGGCGGCAAGGCCGCTTTCTCTGGGAGACCTACTTCTCCACCTCAGACAGTATTTTTAATACCGTGCTGGCCATGATTAGGACTCGAATTCAGATCCCAGCTGCTCCCATCCGGGAAGAGGTAGCGGCTGAGATCCCCCATCGTTCAGGCAAAGCAGCTGGAACTGACCCCAACATGGCCGACAATGGGGACCTGGACCTGGGGCCGGTAGAGACAGAACCGCCCTATGCCTCACCTAAATACCTCCGCAATTTCACTCTGACTGTCACAGACTGTTACCGTGGCTGGAACTCTGCCCCGGGTCCCTTCCATCTTTTCCCACACACACCCTTTGATCCTGTGTTGCCCTCTGAGGCCAAATTCCTGGGCTCAGGGACTGGATTTCGGCCCATCGGTGGCGGGGCTGGGGGCTCCGGCAAGGAGTTCCAGGCAGCGCTCGGAGGCAATGTCCAGCGGGAGCAGTTCACAGTTGTGATGCTGACCTACGAGCGAGAAGAAGTGCTCATGAACTCCCTGGAGAGACTCAACGGCCTCCCCTACCTGAACAAGGTAGTGGTGGTGTGGAACTCTCCCAAGCTGCCCTCGGAGGACCTTTTGTGGCCAGACATTGGTGTCCCCATCATGGTAATAAAATGGGCAGTGTGTTTTACTGTGCGGAATAGTACCCCACGCTTAATACCGCCTCTAGTTTTTATCACTTTTGCTCCCTTGTAGTAGAGGTGAATATATGTATACCTCTCTGTGTGTGCATGCACGTGTACATGTGTGTGCATGTATGCACTCCTGGTGCTGGAGATTGAGCCCAGGGCCTTTTGCATGCTGGTATAGCACATTTATCTAGTTATTTATAAACCCATATAGGCTGCGCCTTCCCATGTATGCAAACTGTTTGGAGAGGATTAGGAGTGAAGCCTTATTGGAGTAGATGTATCACTGGGGATGGGCTTTGAGGTTTCAAATGCCCATACCAGGTCCATCTATGCTCTCTGCATAGCTCTCAGCTGCTTATCCAGTACCATGCCTGCCTGCCTGCCTGCCTGCCTGCCTGCCTGCCTGTGCTCCTCACCATGATGATAGTGGACTAACCCTTTGAAACTGTAAACAAGATTCCAACTAAATGCTTCTTCTTAAAACAGTTGCTTTGGTCATGATATCTTTTCACAGCAGTAGAATGGTGACTAAGGCATAGGTGTTGTTGAGTTGTTTTAAAGTATGCTATTTTGTGAGAGACACACTTGCTCATACAGTGGACGGTAGAGCAGCATTGGCTTCCTGCTTCCAGCGAGTGATGACTGAAATCCACCAGCAAACTTGCCAGAACTAATCCTTTCTTTAATCTGTTGGGAAATGAGTAGTTCCTGTGGTTTCTGGGCAGCCCATTGCACTAATATGATACTTAGCTGGAAATGCCAGAAATTCTGCAAACGGGCTCGTCTAACATAATTTTTGTTTGTTTGGTTGGTTGGGTTTTTTGAGACAGGGTTTCTCTGTGTAGCCCTGGCTGTCGTGGAACTCACTCTGTAGACCAGGCTGGCCTCGAACTCAGAAATTTGCCTGCCTCTGTCTTCCAAGTGCTGGGATTAATGGTGTGTGCCACCACTGCCCGGCCTAACATACTTTCTGTGGTAGCATGCAGCCTTTTATAGTTATTTTTAAAAGGAGTTTCAAGTTAGAAAAATTCAGTCTAGTCACTATTTTGACTGTGTTTTCTGTTTAAGGGAAGCAGGTATTTAGAGCAGCAGTTGAAATTGCTGGCCCTCTTGATGAAGTCAGGTGTCAGTGCCAACAAGGGTTTGTCTGTAATCCTTCTCTAAAGAAGGTTTTCCTCCTTAATGCCAGCACAGCCTATTCTTTGTGCTACAGTTAACTCGTCCTTTGTGAAATTAGCTTCCCAGGCAGTCTAGTAGACTATACCTCCAGGGAAGATGATTCAAGTCAGCATCCTGGCTAAGGGATCCAGCCAGGAGCATCCGTGCAGCTGTAGAGAATGCTGGCCGCCTTGTGCTTCATTTGAGCCCAGGGACCAGGCAGGCATCAGGCATACAGGCTGACGTCTGTCAGCTGTGAACTCTTATGAGCCATTGATACTTGAGTGGAGAGGGGTTATCTTAGTGGGGGGAGGCATGGAGTAGGTCTTACATTTTAAAATCTCCACGCTTTATTTATTACATCACAGTGGAGTGAAGGTGACCTTCATGGCCACTGTCCATGGAGCTGGTTTCACACTCTGTAAAAAGGATCTCAGGGAGCCGGGCGTGGTGGCGCACGCCTTTAATCCCAGCACTCGGGAGGCAGAGGCAGGCGGATTTCTGAGTTCGAGGCCAGCCTGGTCTACAAAGTGAGTTCCAGGACAGCCAGGGCTACACAGAGAAACCCTGTCTCGAAAAACCAAAAAAAAAAAAAAAAAAAAAAGGATCTCAGGTCCAGAGCTATTGAGCAGAGGAGCAGTGCTATCAGGCTACTGAGAGGCCCTCCATATGAGTATAGGAAGACTGAGAGGTGGTGATGGAGAGATGCCTAATGCAAACCAAAGGAGGGCTGGAGAGATGGTGCAGCAAGCAAGAGCACTTGTTGTTCTTGTAGAAGTCCTGTGTTCTGTTCCTAGTACCCACGTGGTGGCTCACAACCACCCATAACTGTAGTTCCCGGGCATCCCACACCCTCTTCTGACTGCTGCAGGCCATGGGGACACACATGGTACACCAACATACATTCAGGCAAAGCACACATCAAATAAAACGAATAAATCTTTACAAAGAAATTAAAAAAGAAAGAAGAGCATTTCCGTGCCAAGGGATTGGGTGTCCAGTCTCCTGCAGAGCTCCCGATAGTTTGGGGACAACGCTGTACAGCTGCTCTGCTGCACCTGGGTATGCTGCACCTGGGTGTGCTGCACCTGGGTGTGCTGCACCTGGGTGTGCTGCACCTGGGTGTGCTGCACCTGGGTGTGCAGCGTTGGCTTCTCCAACCGTTGCCCTGTGTGTAAGTTACTGTTTCCTCCTGCTGCTTTTGAGCTTTCCCATCATGTTTGGGTTTCTGTAGTTTATCTCAGGCCACGGCTTAGTTCTCCTGGAACTTTTATTTGTTTTTGAAAGTACAGGTATTTGGGGGTGGGGTGGGGGTGGCTTATTGACTGGGACACAAAGGGAGAGTTTTTAGCTGTTGGATGGTTGTCCCAGTATTCATTGAGTTTATGTTTGCAAGTTCTGTAGAGCAGGGGTCAGGGTAGCCTGGGGTAGGAATGGGCTGGAGTCGGTTAGTTTATACTAATTTTACACACTGAGCTCCCTTCCTTCTCTGTATTTCTTAATCTTTTCCTTTCAGGGACCCACAAAATCCCCTGGTACTCAAGACAGAAAGACTCTGAGTTTTCCCCAGTGCTCCAGCTGCCCTTTAGAGCCAGGTCTGGCCGCACCTCAGCAAAGCATTCTCAGCCCTCTACCCTGCCTGACTCTTAACTCCCTTTCATCTGACATTCATTTTCTTTTGAAGAGTTTTTGTTTTTAAAGTAATTTGTTTGTATTTTATGTACATTGGTGTTCTGCCTGCCTTTCTCTCTCTCTCTCTCTCTCTCTCTCTCTCTCTCTGTGTGTGTGTGAGAGAGAGAGAGAGAGAGAGAGAGAGAGAGGGAGGGAGAGAGATATCTCCATCCATCCTTTGGAACTAGAATTGCAGATGGTTGTGGGTGCAATGTGGGTGGTGAGAATTGAACCTGGGTACTTTGGTAGAATAGCCAATGTTCTTAACCACTGAGCTATCTCTTCGCATCTCTTTGAGGAGTCTTTAAAGTTTGCCTAGACTTTATAGTTGTCATCTGTAGGGATTGATTTTGGCAGCAGCCCTCCCAGAAGCAGAGACCTCTAGATCAGTGGTTCTCAGCCTATGGGTTCTGGACCCTTTGGTAAGCTTCTGTCTCCAAATATACCTACATTATGATTTTTTTCTAACAGTAGCAAAATTTCAGTTATGAAGTAGCAATGAAAGTAATTTTATGGTGGGGGGGTCACTGCAACATAGGAGTTGTATTAAAGGGTCACAGCATTAGGAAGGCTGAGAAACACTGCTCTAGATTAACTTCTTTTTTGACACACCAAAAAAGATTTATTTATTTTAGATTGTAGAAAATAGTAGAGTGGTCTTTTAAGAACACCCACCAGTCTCTCTGCATGTCCTGTGGTGTTTCAAGGCTTGAGCTTCAGTGGAAGGGACACTTCTGTCTTGGCAAGTCCAAGAAAACATTAGTGATTCCAGGCCGGCTTCCAATGTCCTGGCTGGTGCTGGAATCGAACATGGAGACTTCTGTTTGGGGAATAGCGTGCCTTGTCAACAGCCTGCCTTTAATACTGTTTCCTACAGGGCCTGTTAGTACAGAGAAGAGAGCCTTCTTCCCTTGTCACTTCCTGGCTTTCTCCGTGGGACATCCTGGAAGCTAAGCGGGAGGCCATTGCAAAGGCTCACTCCTCAGAGAAGCAATATGCATTATCTTCTCAATCTCTTTGTACTCTGTTCTTTAAAATATCACATGTAAACCAGACGGCGAGTGAGTGGGGACAAACCTCACCACTTCCCCAGAGTGTGTCTCTGGGTGGCTTGCAGGTTTCCCCTCCTCAGTGTTACCATTCAAGAATGAGCTTCACAGGAAGATTCGAAAGCTGCCAGGAGTCACGAGTATAATAAGCAAGAATTGTAGATGTTTAAAGGGCATATGGTTGCTTATGAGTAGATAATATAAATATATCACATATAAAACTAGGACTGTAAAGTAACTGTGCAAAGTGTGAGGAAAGCTGGAAGAGGCCGTGGCAGTCTAAGGACACAGTGGCTTTAGGCAGTGGCGCTGTGTGGAAGGCAGAGGTTTGCTGTTAGGGCTGGAACTTGCCATTTGTAATCCAGCTGGTCCCGAGTTCTTGTTCATCCTGCCTCACTCTAAGGCAGACTGGGACAGGGGTGCCTGCCAAGCCCCGCTTGTGAGCTGTCTCAGCGGTTTCTCAGCGGTGCTGAGCACGGTCTCTGTGTGCATCTTCTCCCTGGAGGCTGCCTTCTGCGTTGTGCTGCCTGAGTGTTGTTTTCACAGGCTTCATCAGCACGGCTTTTAAAACTTCAAATAGACGTGCCTCGTAAGTTAAAACAGGCACGGTTTCTGTGCTGCATTAGCCTCGTAGTTTTGAATGAAAATGAGTTCATGGTGTTACTCCTAACTCCCACCCCCTTGATTGTTCTTGGCCCCTCCCACTTGTTCATAGAGTACGACTCCCCCTCCTCCCACTCTTTGATGTTGGTGCTCACGTGTTAGAGACTCAATAGATGCGGCTTCCTTGGCCTCATGCTCTTCATTCCTGAGCTCTGTGGTCTGCTTTAAGTTAGAGGAAGTAGCTGCTGTTTCCGTCTGGTGCCTGTGTGATGACAAGGCTGGCTACGGAAGCCTGCTTATGCTCCAGGCATTGTTAGAGGCTGGAGGATGTTAGGCTGGGCTGAGCCAGTGTGAACTTAATGGTGTGTGTGAAGTGCTAGGTCTGGATTGCTGTCCTGGCCACTGCCCTGTGCTGGGAAGAAGGGTGTGACAGGAGTCCAGGCTTCTCTGAAGGATGGTGACAGAAGGCCAGCTGACCTGGGGATGTGCTGTGTGGAAGCAAGGCAGTGTTTCTGAGAGTTCCTTCAACGTGACTGATGTAGGCCAAGAGATGCTTTTGCATTAGAAAGCAAGACTAGGAGTCAGATGTTGTAGCACATACACTTGTATCCCAGCATCCAGAGGTAGAGCCAGGAGAACTGCAAGCTCAGAGCTAGCCTGGGCTACATAGGTGAAGCAGGAAGACTGCATGTTAAAGGCCAGCCTGGGCTACACACTGAGTTCAGGGCCTGCCTGAACAGCACCGCAAGAGGAAAAAATAAATCGGAGCAAATACTAAGGGGCCTCCTGACTTACCTCATCATTCCTAACCACTACCCATTACGGTGAATGTTTGTGATTGCAGAGCCGACTGCTTCCTGGTTTCGTTTACCTACTTACAACATCTCTGAGGCAGGCAGCATGTGAACTACTCCTTCTGGTCGATGCCAGCCTCCTAATTGAAGCAGTAATTTGAAAGCTAGTCTTCTGAGTTACCAAAGTGTAACACAAAGTATGTCGTAGACCTTCCTGGCACAATGTAAAGAAACAGCCACTCCTGGGGGGTTGGAGTGGAGGAGAGTACTGTTGTAATTTGAAACAAAACGTCAACAAAAATGGGCATGTTTTTTAAGTTCCTTTCGGTTGACTCGTGTCTCTGACATTTGCCATGCTTTTCTTAAACTCCTAGAGACCTGTGCAGAGCTGTGTGCAGTGTGCTTAGGGATGACTGAGCCTCTGTCAGGATTTTGTTGCTGAAACCCCGCCATGGTTGGCTGCTGAGCTTCCGTCTAGTGATTGAGCACCTAGATTCCTCCTGTTCCCACCTCCCCTGTGCTGGGCTGAAGGCGAAGCCTCCCCATTTGGCTTCTCAATCAGAACCCTTCCCCCATTTTCCCTCTTAGGCTTCTTGACAGTCATCTCAGGGATGGACTTCAGCGAACTTATGCACAAACCTGCTCGTAAGTCCAGTCCAGAGCTTGTCTGCTATTTGATTCCTGGCTTTCTGGTCTAGCCTACTCAGGTCTTTTAAAGAATAAGGAGGGAGCCAAGTGTGGTGGCACATACCTTTAATCCCAGCAGTTGGAAGGTGAGGCAGGAGGATCTCTTTGAGTAGAGGCCAGCCTGGTCTACATAGTGAGCTCCAGAACAGCCAGGATAATGTAGAGGACTGTCTCAAGTGGTGGCGTGGGGAGAACAAGGAAGCCCGCGACTTGGTGCCTGTAACTGCAGTTTGTGAGCGAATCCTGTCTGCTGTGGACCCACATCATTGTCGGAGTTTGGTTGTTTGGCTGGTAATTGACTCCATGTTCTGCAGACAACACGGTGGTATAGTGTTCAGCCGAGGAACCACCAGCTTCACACTCTTTCTCGGAGGTCGGGTGGAATTCGCACTGCTTTTCTGAGAGGCTCCACAGCTGTGCTGCTCTCTTTGCACCGGTGCAGAGCCATCTGCTGGGGCTCTTGGGAAGCGCAGCTTTGGTTGGTGGCTTGGAGGTCCAGGCAATGTCCTTGCAGTTTGCAGCTTGGCTCTGAGTCAACAAGTACTCAGGCTCTGTTGATAATCTTGCTGGAAATGAATTCACAGAACTGGCAATTTTAAAGAGAAGCTTGAGGAATTGAATTTCTCTATATATCTGCTGGGGCTGAGGAGGGGCTGTGTACTGCAGAACTGCCTGAATACAGTGCTAGGGGTGAACACAAGGGAATGCTGGGAGAGTGAATGAATGATGGGCAGTTTGAGTGAGCCATCACCCTGTCCCATCCTGTCTCAGGTGGCCACACGATCTTACGAGATAACTTCTCTGAAACTGGGTGCATTTAAAATGGATAGGATTTTTACCATCACTAAACTTGCCTTTGGGGCTTGCCACTTCTGGCCACCTTCCCACTCACTGGGGAGCAAAGGCTGCTGAAAATGAGGGCTTGGTGACTCCCTTTCTAACTGTGTGTGTGTGTCCATCCATCCGTCTGTCCATCCCTGTTGACGTTGCTGAGGATGCAATCCAGGACCTTACACTCTAAGTGAGCCTTCTACCACCTTCAGTACCTTGTGTGCTCTGTTCTCTCCCTCTAGTATAGTACTCTCTCGTTTGCTTTTCTTTAACCTAGTTTGACAGTCTCTGCCTGGTAAGTGGCCACTCTCTTTCCTGACCAGAGCTTGGCCTCTGTGTTTTGTTATTACTGAATCTGGGCTTAGGAGACCTTGGCTACAAACCCAGGCTTTTTTGTTTTGTTTTGCTTCTTTCTTTCTTTGCTTCTTTCTCTCTCTCTTTTTCTTTCTTTCTCTCTCTCTCTCTCTCCCTCCCTCCCTCCCTCTTTCCTTCCTTCCTTCCTTCCTTCCTTCCTTCCTTCCTTCCTTCCTTCCTTCCTTCCTTCCCTGGTTAAATATTCTTGGGACAAGGTGGGTTTCTGAGTCTGTGGCTGGGCTCTGCCATCTGGAATAGTGTAGATCCTTCTTGGTGTTGATGGGGCTGGAACAGCTGTGGAACTGGGGCATGTCTAAAGCAGCCCTCCAGCTAATCTGTTACTTCACATACATTTGTAATTGACACCATTTTCTGTGATGGAGCAGGGATTAATAATAGATTTTCAATGGTGGCTTTGGGTTGAAGACATTTGCAAAGTTGGCAGTAGTTTAGCAGACAAGGGCCTGGGAATGTGAAGAGCAGGACTTTAGCCAGTTCCAATTGAGACTGCCTCCAAAGTCTGGCTGGTGTGGGAGCAGGTGTTCTCTTCAGAACCCTCCCCTCGGGAAAACCACACGTCTCAGTGGGGTCATAGGGAGTGTGATAGCTCCCTTTGTTCACAGCACAGTATTAGCAGCTTTTTTTGTTGCCAGACACCGAGGCAGCTTACAGAGTGAAAGGTTTGTTTGGGCTTATGGTTCCAGAGGGACAAGACACTGTCATGCCACTGCAGGAAAGTGGGACAGTGGGCATGGCAGCTGGGGAGAAGCTAACCACTCACATACTGGCCCACAGCAGAAAGCAGAGTAAACTCAGAATGACCCAAGCCAGAACTCTTAAAGCTCGCACCATTGGTACATACTGGTATGCCTCCTAAACTCCCCAGACAGCCACCAAGTGGGAGCCAGACCTGTGGGGACATCTCCCTCAAACCACAGCACCTTAGCTATTAGTCCAACTAATGAGGAAATATTATTTTTACTCTGAGGAAGCGAAGATCTCACAGGGAATGGTCCCTCTCACTTCCATGACACCATCTCCCCTGCACAGAGGATGACCTCCTCCTGACTCCAAGTAAATAGAAGTCCACACGCCCATGATCTCAGCCAAGTTTCCTGGCTGAAAATATCTTTCTTTCCATCCTTCTACTAAAATTACACTCCCTCCGAAGACCTAGCACAGATGTCTCCCTGATCAAGATAAATCAGCCCTGTGCACACACACACCTTGTGAAGAAAGGGACAGTCTTTATATGCCTAGTGAGCACTGCAGGTGGTGATGTCCACCCTGCAGGTTGGCTCCACAAAGGGGGAATGAACACTTTCTCTTCTCAAAAGATTTAACTCCCAGAGGCTTTAAAATTGGGGGTGGGATGGGGTGGTGCTAGCCAGAAATGAGATAAACTAAGTGGTATTTCTAAGCATCGTTTTAAACTTTGCGAGCAGTGGGGTGGATCCGAGCTAGGATCTGGCTTCAACTGTATCTTGCCACCTGTGCTCTCTGGGGAAACAGGTTTAACCTCAAAAGCTACGTTCATTGTATAAAATAATCTTTAGTGTTTGATTTTGAGAAAGCCAGTTAACAGTGACTGATGGTTAGCGTGAGATCCCCCTGTGTGTCCTGAATGGAGGCAGTGTCGATGAAAGGCACATTAGATGTCACATGCTAGATGTCACATGCTAGATGTCACATGCTAGATGTCACATGCTAGATGTCACGAGCAAGGGGCAAGCCACCAGGCTAGTTGTTGGTAAGATTAAGTCACTTTGAGACTTTTGATGTCGCATTGATTTCCTGTGTTTCCCCCCCTTCCTTTTAGGTCGTCCGTACTGAGAAGAACAGTTTGAACAATCGGTTCCTGCCCTGGAATGAGATTGAGACAGAGGCCATACTGTCCATTGACGACGATGCTCACCTCCGCCATGATGAAATCATGTTTGGGTTTCGGTAAGGGACTGCTTTCAAACACTGTAGTGATAAAACAAACAACAACAACAACAAAACCCCAAGCACTTGAACTCCCCAGCTGCCATCGGAGGAGAGACCCTGAGGCTGCGAGGGCATCACTGAGTGGGGCTGGGCCTTGCTTGCCCTTTTCAGAGCTGCTTTCATCCCTGTAGGCTCTTTCTCTTGGGGTCCAGGTAGATGAGAGTCTGCCCTGGGTTACTGCCTCTCCTGAACCTGCAGGTCTGACATCCTTAAACCCAATCTCCTTGGCCAAGAATAGAGGGGAAGGTTGTGTTGCAGGAGTGAGAACTAACTCCTAGGTGGATGGAAGGAGAAGGACTGTTTGTGAGGAATGGGACCCTGGGGTGGAGGTGGGGTGGAGAACCAGGGTCCAATGGGAAAAGGGGAGGAGGAAGAGGTGGTAGCAGAGGTGGTAGAGATGATGCTGACATCCACGTGTGTGCTGGGAATTACAGGGGAACCTTGGTTTCTCTCCATAATCCCCCTTGAATTAGTTAACTCTGTGTCACATATCTAACAGAGGTGACTTAGGGGAAACTTACTTTACTCGGGTTTTGAAACATTCTGTCAGCGGGTGCTGTGGCCATAACAGTGTGGCGGTGAGAGGGTATGGAGAGGAGATTCTCTGTGCCATGGCAGACAGGAAGCAGAGATATGGATGATCATGAGAAGGGACCGGGGCAGGGAGTCCACTCAGGGACATGTCCCCAGTAAGTTGCTCTTCTAACTAGGCTTCCACCGTCTCCTAGTAAAGCCATCATATTACAGATCCACCAAGGAATGAGTCTCCTTATGAGGTCAAAGCAGTCCCAGACAACCCAGAGCTGTGTCTAATGGAAATAATGAACAAGGTGGACAGTGCTGCCCTGGGGCTTGGTGTGGAAGTTGTAGCTATATGGGTGATCTATAGGTGTGAGTTTAGACACCAGAGATAAAGCTATAAGCAGTGGCAGACAGCTGGGGTGGACTTGCATGCCTGCTTAACTCTCTCTCCCACTGCGCTGGGCTGCTCTCAGGTTCACAGTGCAGTGCTCTAGGGCCTTAGGTATCCTAGTGAGGCACACTGTGTGTAAGAGAATGAAGAGTGTTAGGGGTTCTGAGAGGGTCATCACTGGTGTGTGGGCTCAGGTTCACAGTGAGGTCACCAGAACCTCTTTAAGAAGTTGGCATTTACTGTGGCTCCTAAGGGGGCACTGTGGAAAATGTATTCTTAATTCCTGTTCCATCACAGAAAATAATGTCAGTTATAAACATCCATGAATTAATGGGTTAGTCGGGTGCTGCTTTAGACTTGCCTCAGTGGAAATACCCAGGGGGAACATCTTGCTTGAAATTAAGTTTTGGTGACACTTATTGAACATAATCTATATACAATCCCATTCACACATCCAGGTGTTAGAGTTGGCTAGATTTTTGTACAATCCATTTTAGAAACCATCATTGCCTGGCGGTGGTAGCACATACTTTTAATCCCAGCACCGAAAAAGTGAATCAGCAGTTGTCACCACCAGCTCCTAGGTTCTAGGCAACCACGAAACTTCATGTCTCTGGATTATCTTTTGTGGACATGAAAGGCCTCCTGTAAGTGGCTTTTGATAGGTTATGCTTCAGCTGCCAGTGAAATGAGCCAGTTCAAGCTAGATTAGATTAGATTAAAGGCAGCTTTATTAGGAAGCTGTTCTTGGGCAGATGAGTTCACTGGCCCCAAGGACCAAGGCCAGAGAAGTCACCATAGGAAATGGGGGTGGAGGGTGGGGTGGAAAGAAAGGGGCATGAGAAAGAGGAAGAGGAGAGAGAGGGAAGCGGGTGTGGGGATGGGTGGGGGAGAGCAAGCACGAGTGAGCGCAAGCACACAAAATGTCTTGATTATGTAGGGAGGAGCCTCTGAGGCCCCTGGGCTGGAAAGTTCAAGGTTGGGACTCAGGGTATGTCAGGTAGGGACTCAGGGATGATGGAAGAACCTGGAGGCCAGGCCTGCTTTGGTATATAAAAAATGCCCCTTAGTCTCTTGTCCTGTGTCCAAAACCCAACAGCTTTCTCCACTGAGCCTTGTGTTTCTAGAACTGTCTGTCTTGTAGCATGCAACAATTTCATTCCCTTTGTATGGGTGTGCCGTGTTTTCTGTCTTCATTTGTTTATGAAAAGACAGAGTCTCACTATGCAGCTTTGGCTGTCCTGGAACCTGCAATGTAGATCGTGCTGGTCTTGAGCTCTCAGAGATCTGCCTGCCTCTGCCTTCTGAGTGCACAGCAGCAGGCCTGTGTTGCCTTTCTCGGTTGCACTAATGGACGGTTGGGTCACTTCTACTTGGCTGTGATATACAGTAGTGTACTGTGCCCCTCACATGCTTGCCTGGATGGGACACTTCTCTTGGGTCCATACCAAGCCGTGGAGTGGATGTTTTGAGGACTTACTAGACTGCCTTTCATCGTGGCTGCACTGTTTCACATTCCAGCAGGGAGTGAAGTGAGTGGGCCATTTACCCATAGCTTTTCAGCACGTAATTTACTTATTTTTATCTTATGGCTATTCTAAGTGGGTGTGACATGGTATAGTCCATGCTAGATTTGTGTATGTGCACATGCAGGTGTGTGTGTGCGTGTGGAGGCCAGAGTCAGTTATGATTCTCTGGACTGAGCCATCTTTCCACTCCCCTTTACAGTTCTGATTTGTTTTCTGTAGTGGCTGTGATATTGAGCATCTTTTCATGTGATTATGAATGAGTTGACCATTTGTCTGCCTTCATTGGAGAAATGTTGATTCAGATATTTTGCTTATGGATTGTATATTAGTCAGGGTTCTTTAGAGTAACAACTTATACAGAGGTGTCTATTTATATGTAAAGGGGATTTATTAGAATGGTTTACAGGCTGTGGATCAGCTAATCTAACAATAGATGACTATCAATCAAAGGTCTAAGCATTCAGTAGTTCAGTTCTCAAGACTGGGTCTTAGCTGGTCTTCAGCATATACTGGAATCCCAAAGAAGTGAGCTCTAATACCAGTAAAGGGATGGATGTGCTAGCAAGAGAAGAGCAAGCAGGCAAAGAGCGAACACTTCCTTCTTCCAGGTCCTTATATAGACTTCCAGCAGAAGGTGTGGCCTAGATAGAGGTGAGTCGTCCTAGCTCAGACAATCCGCTGGAAAGGTGTGCCTCTATGCCCCAAAGATCCAGATCAGAAGTGGATCTTCTCACTTCAAAATAAGGAAAAACCCCTCACAAGTGTTCTCCTCCATTTTTTGGATTTTACTTAATTCCAGATATGGCCAAGAAGATAAAGATGGACAGCACAGATCATGTGCTTATTTGTTTGTTTGTTTGTTTAATATATATCTTCACCTGCATGCCAGAAGAGGGCATCAGCTCTGAGTATAAATGAATGTGAGCCACCATGTGGTTGCTGGGAATTGGACTCAGGACCTTCAGAGGAGCAGTCAGTGCTCCTAACAGCTGACCCATCTCTCTAGACCCTGTTTATCATTTTATTGCTGTGTTTTAAGTTTTTTTTAAGAGATAGATTTGTTTGTTTGTTTATTTATTTATGAATGAATGAGTGCTCTGTGTTTATTTACAGCTGCATGCCAGGAGAGGGCATTAGATCCCTTTGCAAATGATTGTGAGCCACCATGTAGTTGCTAGGAATTGAACTCAGGACCTTGGAAGAACAGCCAGTGTTCTCTACCGTTTAGCCATCTCGCCAGCCCCAGGGTTTTGTTTTTTGTTTTGTTTTGTTTTGTTTTAATTTTTTTTCGAAACAGGGTTTCTCTGTGTAGCCTTGGCTGTCCTGGAACTCACTTTGTAGACCAGGCTGGCCTCGAACTCAGAAATCCATCTGCCTCTGCCTCCTGAGTGCTGGGATTAAAGGCGTGTGCCATCACACCTGGCTTTTTTTTTTTTTCTAGATGTAAGTGCATCTGCTCCATGTCAGAGAGGCGAGCAGAACGTCTCCCCTTCAGTGGGCTATCTTTGCATCTCCTTGTGGCATTCTTTGAAGCACATAGTTTTAAAATTTGATGAATTCTAATTTATCTGTGTCCACTTTGTGCTTTTAATAGCACATATGAAACCATTTTTATTGAATTTGGTCAGTTTTTGTCCATATAAATTGGGGGGAGAGTAGCTGTTCATCTTAGGCAAGTCACAGGAGTTGGCTGTGATGGAGTTCCTCTGTCTTCCATTCTGTGCCGTCACCTGCCTGGCTCGTGGGCTTCCTTTGTAGGTTTGTGAACACCGTGGCATGGGTGACAGAAAGTGTCTTTACTTCTGCCTCCACTGTAAGTCCTATAGAGAAAGAATAGCTGGACACACTTCTGACAGATCTGTCCAACCCCCACCAACCCCTCTCTCATTCTGTCCTCTCTTCCTCAATCTCACTCTCTCTCCCTCTCTCCTTAACAACCCCCACCACAGCCTATGTGTGGCGGATTACTGAAGCAAGTCTGTTGCTAGCTGAGATTGAAAAGCAAAGTCCTGCTGGCATGGGCTGTGCTGTCCATGGTGATGGGCTGTGCTGTCCATGGTGATGAGCAGCTGCCACTGCCCTGCTATGAGAGCAGAGATGCTGTGAAGAGCTTCGGAATGGTCTCTGCCACTGCAGGTGTCAATGGTGGGAAGCGGGCTGTAGTGTGATGTGGCAAGACACACTTAATGCCTTCTGAGGCACTGGGAGCTTTGGATGCAGCCATGGGGTCTTAAGAGGAGACTTTCAGCCATTCCTAGGTCCCCTCCCGGAATGTCTGAGAGACAGGCTTCATTCTCTGAGGAGTTTGAATTCATGAAAGTGCTGGCCTCCTTTGTCCTATGTGGGTTTTTAACCTTTCTCGAATAGTGAGAAAGTAGGGGATCCCTTTCTGTGTGTTTCCTAGAGGTCATTCAGAATGTAGGGCTTAGCTTTCAAGAACTGAACTCTGACACATTGTCTCTAGGGCTGGATCCCAACCAAGTCCTGTGGGCCGGGAAGGGAGGCGCACAGAGTAAAGGCTCATGCTCCCAGCGCAGCCTGCCTCGTTTGTACTTTAGTGGCTTATGTCAGCTATACGAGCTCATTTCTGTGCCTCCACAGGATGTACTTTACGGGTTCGCCCTCTTCACCCGCTTCTTCGCCTTCACCCCTGTTGCTGTTCTTTGAATTTCATGTCCTTGCCCTCAGCTTCAACATGTGATTGAAAACTCTTGTCTTTAAGTCCAGCTTATTTCATGGCACATAGATCTTCATCCAGGATTTCTCTCTTTGTACCAGAAGGAAAGCTGCACTGTGTCTGTGTGGCACTCAGGCATGGACACCCGGGCCACTGTGACACGCCACAGGAAACATGTCTTTGTAGGAAGCTGACTTGAGGTCGGGAAGTGGTGTGGCCGGAGTTGCACTTTAAGTCCCCAGGAGCATCTGTGCTGCTTTCCTGCGTGGCTGGGCTCATCTTCATCCTGCTTGTGTGTCAGGGCCCTGTGTGCCTGCACCTCCTTACTAGAACCTTGTTTTCCTGATGAGAGCCATTCTGGCCGGGTAACGTGTAATTGCAAGGTAGTTTTGATTGCATTTTCTTTTTATTTATTGACCAGTTATTTTCTCTGCCCATTTTTTCTAAATAATAAGTAGATCTCTCTCTTCTTAAAGAACAGATTTATTTATTTTATGTATATGAGTATACTGTAGCTGTAAAGATGGTTGTGAGCCTTCATATGGTTGTTGAGTATTAAATTTAGGACCTCTGCTCGCTCCAGTCACCCCTCTCGCTTTGGTCAACCTGCTTGCTCCAGTCGGCCCCACTTGCTCCAGTCAACCCCATTTGCTCAGTCCCTGCTCACTCTGGCCAAAAGATGTATTTATTATTATAAATAAATACACTGTAATTGTCTTCAGACACACCAGAAGAGGGCATCAGATCTCATTATGGGTGGTTAAGAGCCACCATGTGTTGCTGGGGTGTGAACTCAGGACCTTCAGAAGAGCAGTCAGTGCTCTTACCCACTGAGCCATCTTGCCAGTGCTTCTCTGCTCATTTTTGGTATGTGTGTGTGTATGTGTGTGTGTGTGTGTGTGTGTGTATTTACTATATGTACATGAGTGCTCTGTCTTCATGCACACCGAAGATGGCATCAGATTCCATTACAGATGGTTGTGAGCCACCATGTGGTTTCTAGGAATTGAACTCAGGACCTCTGGAAGAGCAGCCAGTGCTGTTAACTGCTGAGCCATCATTCCAACCTCTGATGTATAATTTTTTAAGCTCTTTACATTTACCCCGTATTGGGTGTGACCTAGGCAGGGCTCTGGTCCCATTCTGTCTCTTCACTCTGCTGGTTCCTTTATGCCGAAGCTTTTCTGTTGGAAGCAGAAGCACTTGTAATAGTCAGAAGTGTAAGCAGAGAGGAGGGCCATTGTGTAGTCCACTCACGTGAAGCACTGGAAGTCAGGGTACTAGGGAGAGTGGGAACAGAGTGAGCCAGGCTGAAGTAGGAATTATTGTTTCAGCAGTAACTAAGATTTCCACTGTAGAAGGTTGGCAGGTCCTGGAGGCAGATGCTGGTAATGCAGCACAACTGTGACTCTTTAATGCTACTGAATAGTGTATCCTAAAAAAAAACCCAAAAATTTCCAGCGTTTAAAGAAGAAGTCTGGTGAGGCTCTGTCTTGTGCCGAGAGCTGTGAGTTGTCATCTGTTAGATCAGTGTCTCTCACACACTGTGAAATGAGCTCTGTTTCAGGCATTGCCGTGCCCTGACAGCTCAGGAGTTCCCAAGGAGCTGTGGTCTCTGCGGCCCCTGGCAGCTTTGCTCTAATTTCAGCCCGTGAAACTGGGAAGTAGTTCTATTTGTTTTGACTTAGTTATAAATTTGGAACTGATGTAAAAGTTTCTCCTGGGCCAGCAAAATGGCTTAGCAGGTAACAGTTATGTCCCCTCTGAGCCTAGAGATCTGAGTTTGATCCCAGAACCCACCCAGGTAAAGCTGGAAAGGGAAGATCAGTGCCATAGACCTCTGCATGTACATCATGAACATGAACACATGCACACACTCTAGTAATAAAATAGTAAGTTAAGATTTCTTCTGGTTTCTCAGAGCTGGGCTGAATTCCACCCCCCCTCTCCCCCTCTTTCTCTCTTTAATTTGACAGATGTCCTCCTTTGATGGTCTGTGGACACTTTTTGTACATTGGGTTTCTCCCCGGGCCCTGATCAGTTTAGAAAATGGGCGCACCCCACCACAGTGATTGCCTGTGGTTTCTGAGTGCCTCTCACGTGTGTCCTCTCAAGCAGGAAGAACAGGGACTTGGGGTAGAGAAATCACATACATGTTCTGTGGAACTAAACTATCATAATCATTAAAAACAAACCTTTAAAGAACCAAAACAGGAATTGGTATATCCTCCACTTCTTAGGAGATTGCTGTGCATGCAACCTTCTGGGATTTCTTACCATGTGACCTCCTACTAGAAACTTGTGGAATCATTATTGTTGATTATATATATATATATATATATATATATATATATATATATATATATATATATATATATATATATATGTGTGTGTGTGTGTGTGTGTGTGTGTGTGTGTGTGTGTGTGTGTGTGTATTTTATCTGTTTTGCTTGAGTCTAATTTTCTTTTTAAAAAAGTGAGAGAGAAATAAAAGACAAAACGCAAAAGTTCTTAAGGGTCAGTCAGGTAGGCCAGGTAAAAGCCCTCATTTTAAGTGTGTGTGTTTCCAAGGGTGTGGAGAGAGGCACGTGATCGCATTGTGGGTTTCCCTGGCCGGTACCATGCGTGGGACATCCCTCACCAGTCCTGGCTCTACAATTCCAACTACTCCTGTGAGCTGTCCATGGTGCTGACGGGCGCTGCCTTCTTCCACAAGGTAAGAAAACAAGGCTGTGCTCAGTAAAGCTTAGTAAAGGTTAGTGTCTGTGGGGATGGACGCCGCCTTCGCACCAGCCTCTCTGCTTCTATGGCCTTTCTGTGCCAGAAACAAGCTAGCCCTACATTCATTGAGGTAGGGTCTCAGGGAAAGCCAGAGCTTGCAGATACGGCTTGTCTTGGTAGCCAGCATGCTCTGGAGATCCTCTGTCTCCTCCCCTTCCCAGCCTGCAATTACAGGTAGGTTAGCACACCCACTCGCCATTTCTGAGGGTTCTGGGAACCCAAGCTCTAGTTCTTAGCCTTGCAAAACAAGCACTTTTAACCATGGAGTCGTCGTCTCCGCTCCTTGATTCACATTTCTATAAGTGATGCTAGCCAGTGCTTTCCCTTTTGAAATGTTCAGATGGGCTCTGAAGATTTCCCGGTTCTGAATGTGGAAGGCACATGCAGCTCCATGGTAGAGCATTGCCGTAGTATGCAAGGGGCCTGGGGTCCATTCCCAGCACCACAGAATCCCTACTCTGAGATAAGCAAGTCACGCCACTGCCCCTCACAGAGTGCCTTCGCCAGCTTCCCAACCCACTGAGCTGGCCTTTGTGAATGTGTGGCCCCCTCCTTGCGCTTTCTTGTATACTGAAGATAGCACATGGTTCACAGTGAAGATCTGCATCAAAGTTGCTCCTCATTCATGTCCCAGTCCCTAAATGGCAGTACTGTGTTCCCACTGGGACCATCCCTGGGCACCTTCCCTCACATAGCCCAACAGCCCCGAGAGCCACGCATATTTTTTGCTGAAAGTGAAAGAAGTTGTAACTGTGTTCCAATCCTTTCTTCCCTGACAGTATTATGCCTACCTGTATTCTTATGTGATGCCCCAGGCCATCCGAGACATGGTGGACGAGTATATCAACTGTGAGGATATCGCCATGAACTTCCTTGTCTCCCATATCACACGGAAGCCCCCCATCAAGGTGCGTCCCGTTAACTGTGGGAAGGAGTGTGTATACACACTTCCTTCTTCCACTTTGCCTTAGTGCAGCTTGTGACAGAGCCACAGCTGAGAGACTTTTCTGTAAGGTGCACAAGGACACCACAGCACATACATAGGAGTGACGTATGGCCATAAGACGGGGCCTGTGCACCAAGGCACTGGAGAGAACTGAGGGTGCTGGGACTTGGGCGTGGGGGGGGGACAGCTTTACTCCCCACCTCTCTTTCACACCTGAAGCAGGCAGCGCTTTCTAAGGTAGATGCTCTAACTGATTTGTTAAAGACATCTGCAGCTGCCTTCTTGTCACCTTATGGTAGTTGCAGCATATCAAAGTAGTGCTGCTGGTTTACTGCTGTGAAGTGGTGGCCTTCAGCCTTCCTCTGTGTCCCAGTTCAGTTCCCAGCATGCATGCTGGGTGGCTCACCACATCCTGTAACTCCAGTTCCAGGGGGTCTGATGCTCTCTTCTGGACTCTGCAAGCACTGGGCTCAGGTGCACACATGCCCCCTACCCCCGTACATACACATAATTAACAATAGAAATGAGAGGAAACCCTGCTAAAGGACTGCTCCAGCGACAGCAGTGGTTGTGGAGTCCAGGCTTTTGCTGTGGGTGCAGCTGTGGTGAGCAGGTGGGCAAGCAGCTGGGGTGGAGTGAGGAGGCCAAGGCTTTGTTCCTGAGTGTGAGCCCTGAGTGTGAGCCCTGGGCAGTGCAGATGGCTTGTCAAATAACCCTTTCTGTTAACATAGTCTTTTAAAACAGATTTAAGGGTTGTGAGATGGTATAACGGCCATCTCACTCCATGATGGACATGTCAGCGCGAATGTGCGCTGATACATCATACACTGAGAGCCCTCCTCTGTCCTGACTTACAGTCTGTCCTGTCTCTGTTCCAGGACCAGGGTTGCCTGTTTTGAACTTCCATGAGTGGCCTTACACCTTTCCCATGTCTCCAAATCATCTTGCTTTCATAGTCTGTCTTCTTGTCACCATTTCCCATTCTGAGTTCTAGTTTCAGAGCCTTACACTGGCTGGGTTTCCTCCTCTTTCTCATAGGTTGAATGTCTGTACAGTGAGTAACTCTGGGAAGTCCTCCTACGTACACATTGGTCACAGCCAGCATCCTCCTGCTGCTCCGAGCGAGCGCTCCTGGCTCCTGGCGCTGTCCTGTGTCTGAGGCCCTTCCCTGCCTATCCTGCGTGGTCTGTCTTGTTGCAGTGCTGCAAGGGCTTTGTCCTTTCTCTGGATGCTGGAATCCCTGCCTGATTGAGACCAGCCTAGGCTCCATGAGCATCTTGTGCAGGCATACAAGCAATTTAAATTCCTACCTCAGTCTCACATAGGATGTCCTCAGACACAACCAGAAGTGTGCAGTCCCCTCTGGCTGAAAGCTGAGCTTGAGAAGAAAGCCTTTGTGCACTGTCTTTGTCTGTTTCCTTGGCCCAGGTCCCATCCTGCTGAGTCCCGTGCTCAGGCCTCCTGCAGAACTTGTGAAGGTTGCCTAACTTAATGGTCGGCTCCAAGTGACAACGCCATTGTGTCACTTATATCTTTCTAATTGTTGGAAATCTTAATAATAGACTGACCATTTTCTTATGTTTAGAAATGTTATTTTCAAGCCGGGCGGTGGTGGCACACGCCTTTAATCCCAGCACTTGGGAGGCAGAGGCAGGTGGATTTCTGAGTTCGAGGCCAGCCTGGTCTACAAAGTGAGTTCCAGGGCAGCCAGGGCTATACAGAGAAACCCTGTCTTGAAAAAACAAACAAACAAACAAACAAACAAAAAAAGAAAGAAAGAAAAAGAAAAGAAAGAAATATAATTTTCTTAAAATTTTCTTTTTTAATGGATATGTAACTTTAGAATTACTTTGTCTCCATTTTGGCTAGTTTTCCAGTATTTTGCTCTGAAAGACATGGCTGAATCAAACAACTGTGTATCAACATCGTACTGTGCCACCAAGAAAGTCAATACTGGAGGTAGACTTGTTTGGATGGGTAGCCCTGGGCATGCTAAGACTTTGCTGTCTGTTCAGTTCAGTGGCACAGCAGGGACCCCAGTTAATGTTTTAGATGCACACATACATGCTGGCTTTGTAGATGTATCCCTCAGCGGCCCAGCAACTTCACTGAGGATGTGGCACTGGCTTGGCCACGCTGGAAGATTCTGTCGGCAGACACCCTGTGTTCTCACCCTGCTCTCTCTCTCTCTCCATCTTCAGGTAACATCGAGGTGGACTTTTCGATGCCCAGGGTGCCCTCAGGCCCTGTCCCACGATGATTCTCACTTTCACGAGCGGCACAAGTGTATCAACTTTTTTGTCAAGGTGTACGGCTATATGCCTCTCTTGTACACACAGTTCAGGGTGGACTCTGTGCTCTTCAAGACCCGCCTGCCCCACGACAAGACCAAGTGCTTCAAGTTCATCTAGGGCCTTGCCAGTTCTGAGGAGACAATGAGCAGAACAAGGGGAGTCACCCCCAAGGTTCCCAGGGTGTTGAAGGTCCCTGTGGACATCTGTCGGGCAGGGCCAGGACCCTTTGCTGGGAGAGGCAGCAGGAAGAGTGGAAAGGGATAGCTGTCTTTTATTTTGAAGTCAGCCACACTGGGCCTGGATTCCTGGTCAGGGCGTCTGCACAGGGCACTGACTGATAGCGAACACTGAGGACTGTTCATAAGCCCAGGACAGCCGCTTCGTGGTTTTTAAATTCAGTAACAGCTATTATTATTTAAAGAGAGAATTTCACATCTGCCATTCAAGGCTTATTTATATGTGTGCGTATATGTACACACATATGTGTATATACATATATATGCACACACACATACACATACACACAGACACACACACACATACATATATATATATATTTTGGTGGGTCGGGTGCACCTGAAATTTCTGCCAATCTCTCCAAGGGAGGGTCCTACCCGGCTATGTATTTAGTGGAGAGGGCCCCAGCTCTGTGTTACCTGGACATTCATTTGTGGCCCCCTCCTCCCAGGGACACTGGCTGCAGAATGGATAAGCAGGATGGACCTGACCTAGGCAGGGTCTCCTGACCTCTCCTGGCCCCGCTCCAATGCCTCAGTGCTGCCTACCACAGCTTGTCCTGCTGGAGGCTGCACAGTGGGGACGACACGCCCCAGACGCTTTGAAGGGTTGGGGCCAGGCCACACTCGGCCATCACAGGTCTTTCCATTCTTTCTTGTGTTTGAGAGAGAAGGTGGCAGACAGTGAGGCAGAGATGAGACCTGTACGTAGCTCAACCCCCCGGGTGACACTGGTGCAGGGTGCCGGTGGCTGGTTCCGTGGTACTTGTTTCTTTCAGAGGAGACAACAGGAACTTGGCAGGCTGGCTGGGAGCTTGGCGGGTATAGAGCCAGCCTGGGTCCTTCCAGGATTTCGTAGTCTTACTGCAAGGCATGTACCTTGGAAGGAACACCTAGGTGAAATTCACCTTCCCTCTTGTGTCTAGACATTCGTCCTGTAGCTGTGGGGTTTAGACCCCTGATGCCATGTTGGCTGTAGAAAGCCCCTGCCTTCAAGGTCTGGGGTGTGCTAGAACCCAGAGGCTGTGACTTGCTAGCTGAGTCCTAGTCTGTTGCAGACGTTAACAGGAATTCACCCCATGTTACCACTTTCCATGTCCTGTTGATGGTTCTCTTCCCAGGGCCGAAAATGAAATAAACTAACTTGGGGTATGGTGGCAGTGGGAAACTTTGGTCAAGGATTCGGCCTGTGACTTGTCTCCCCAGCCCCAGCAGCTGACGCAGAGCTCAGTCTGTCCTGGTCATGCACCTGCCTTAAGCCAGTTCCGTCTTCCTAGGCCCTGACACGTGTGCTGCTGCTTGCGGTCCTCTCTGCCTGCTGTCCTGACTTCTCTCTAGATCCCTCCTGCCATAGGGCTGGCATGGCCCCCGGGAGTCCCTCAGGCCAGCAGAACCAGGCTGCTGCAGAACTTCCTCTGGGTCTTCTGGAACCTGACACCAAGGGCTGCCTGGGACATCTGGTTCTTGGCAACTCAGTGAAGGGGTCGAGACTGTTCCCTACCTTCTGTCCTCGCACCAGCCCTTGTAGCAGTAGCCCTCTTCCCCCGGGGAGCCAAAGAGTGTGGTGGTTTGTGCTAAATATGTGGCTGCTATTTTATCTTTTTTTTTTTTCCTCTCCCAGTATTGGGGATGGACGCCAGAGCTGTGGGTGGACATCCTGACAATCCCTCTGCCCTGAGCCCCGTCCCTATTGTCTCATTTCTTTTCATTGAGAGGTTGTAAATGGTGCTGTGGTACCTGATAAAAAAGTCAGTCTCTGTGGTAGGACCCCCTCTGTGGGTCACTTATGGGTATCACTGAAATGTGTTTGAGGGATAGTGATGTCAAGAGTGTCCTTTGGGATAGCTCTGGAGGGAACATTCACTGAAGGACCCCAGCAGCAAGCTTGGACAGTGACTGTGCCTGAGGAACTCTGTCAGAGGCAAGAGGCAGAGACAAAGCAGTTGGACCCTGCTTGTGATTTGGGTTTTGGGGTTAGGGGACATGCTTGGAATGATTGTGCCGCGACACGTCTGTGGAGCCTGCCTGGTGTTTGACGTTGTTTACCATGGGTCACCTCCTAGTGCAGACTGCTAACACAGGTCACACTCAGATACCTAGTCACAGCTCCAGGGCCAGGACAGTTTTGTTTTCCAGTTGCTCTTCATCTTAAGGTCAAGGGCCACCCACAGAGTGACAGTCCCCCGGGGTGCCTCAGGCCAGTGGACCACCTAATGCTCCTGTCAGGGGTGGCCTTGTTAGTGAACTCGGAGCTGGAAGGTGGGGCCACCTCGGGTGGCTTTGATGACTTGTCCATCCGTCTGCCCTTTTCAAACCATGAGCACAAAGGTCTTACGTTGGATTTTTGTAAAAAACAGAAAACAAAAAAAACAAAATAAATGGAGACTTTAACTCATGCTGTTTGGAGGTGTTTTGTTAATGAGCTAGGGAGAAAGACTTAGCTGTGTCAAGGTGCCTGCCTGATTCGGTGGCTTCTACATGGCCCCATGGGAGCACTCCAGCTTTGGTCAGAGGATAAGGGTGCCGGGTAAGCACGAGCCCAGGCTGTCAGCCAGTGTTCCATTTTACACAGCAGCTATACCCTGCTACTGTGGGAATCTTTAAAAAAATGTTTAGTTTTTATTGTGTGCATGTGTGTGGCTATGTCTATTATAAGCACATGTGTGCAGCAACTTGCTAAAGCCAAAAGAGGATATTGGATCTCCTGCATCTGGACTTAGGGACAGTTGTGAGCCACCTGATGTGTGTGCTGGTAACTGAAGTCCAACCTTTGAAGGCCGACAGTGTGCACAGACATGGGACTCATACCGTGGGTCTCATTACTCCTTCCCAGGATACTGAGAGTGAAGGAGACTGCAATATGAAAATGTCACTGTACACCAAGAATGTGTCTTTTCTGGTTAGTTCTGCCTCAGACTCACCCATGGAATCCTCAGTGTCGGCGGCGGCCGTCACAGGCACTATCACGTGTGGGCGGAGGCTGTCACAGGCACTATCATGTGTCGGCAGTGGCCGTCACAGGGACTATCACTCAGTGTTTGAGCTGGTTATGGATGTTGAGGCTTGGGTGTGGGCTCTGCAGTGGAGCGTGTGTGCTCACATACGGGCTGCCCAAGCCATTTGCCAAGCGCAAGCATCCCATAAGTCCACTCCGGCACACATGAACAGATGTGATCTACTAAAAGCAAACTGCTTGGCTCTCCATGTGTTTCAAATGCTGCAGCTGCCCTGTGTCTCCAGACAGAGCAAACCTGCTGGCTGACAGTGGCTGTGTATGCTCCTTCAGCCACTGAAGGAGGAGCATCTAGGGGTACAGCCCCAAGGAAGCGACTAGTGGGCCTCTGAACGAGTGTGACGAGCTGAACCTATGGCCAGTTTGGGGGAGAGCACAGGCAGAGTGGGCTGGATTGCTCCCAGGGTACCCGCAAATTTAGTGACCTTGGGGACAGTTTTGGGTTGGGGCTCAGACCTGCAGAGGGGAGGCAGCAGGAAGGGTGGGAAGGGGGTAGCTGTCTTGAAATCAGCCATTCCTGTGTTTCAGTGATGAGTAAGCCAGCTGTGATGATGCAGACCCGTAGTCCAAGTACTCAAGAAGCAGGAGGATTGCCTAGAGTTTAAGGACATCTTGGGTGCTTGCGCGATTTTCCGAGTTCAGCTATTCTAAATCAAGCTGCCGTGAATACTTGACGAGCAGGTACTTTTGTGGATCCAGCTACCTCTCAGCAGTGAACACCTGTGAGCATGGTCGTTGGGTGATGCTTGGTTCAGTAGCCTGGGGTTCAAAGTTCAGACCACATTTCCTGGTGACTGGTGATGGTAAGTAAGCATCTTCTAAACTTGTAAACTTTCACATGCTGCCTCTTACTTGATTTGTCCTCTGTCACAGACCCTCTGGGTCCCTTAGTCTGCGTGGGTCGAGTTCTCTGGAGCGAAGTGGGCAAAGATTCGGCGAAAGTGGGTGACAAACAGACACTACACGAAAAAGTGTGGATCTGAATGTAATGTGTCAAATTCAGCATCAGACTTTTATACATAGGAAAGTTAGGTGACTCACTGGCAGGATACAATGAGGTTACTAGAGGTTACTAGATTCTTAAAGAAATGCAGACACAGAAAGGACTGGCAGGAACCAACTGGGATAAGATTCTATGTTAAACTGGGATCAAAACCAGCTCCACCTAAGGTCCACTTAATCTTAGAAGCCCTAGTTCCTATTGTAGACTATTGTATAGTCCTCCTTCCCCCTAGGCCATTGTAAATACTTGTATCTGGGTGTAACTCAGCTAGCTATAGTTCTAAGTGTCTAGTCTGGTTCCTTCTCAGGCCACAAACTTCCCTATTCCTAGATAGTGGTGCTTTCCTGTGTAGGGCAGTAATTTAGCTATTCATGCTCAAGGTTGGATCAAGGGCTGCCTAGAATCTAATTTAGCTATATGTTAAAATATGAATCCTTAGGAGCACTTATAATGAAGCAATATTAGGGGAAAGCACACAGATCTGTTTACCAACTAAAGCAAGGACGTTGGAGGATTCTTTATACAGGATGCCACAATTCCAGGAGACTAAGTTTCCATGAGCTTTTTGCCCTGGGACCACGCCTAGACTTTTCAGCCTGTCATGCAGGTTGCTACTGGAGTGGATGTAGCAGTCCTCCGACACTTTCACACACGTGTGTAACTCGCCTTGTCACTTACCTGTCCCCTCTCACTTCCCTCTCCTGTCTATCCCCTTTCACACCCCATGCCTTGTTTGGTTTTGTGACCTAGATGAGTTAACCAGGGATGTCTTTGTGACCATGGGTATGACACTACCCTCTGGATCCCCATGGGCTCATCAGCGAGTACACAATTGAATAGTGACTCCTCTTCTAGAATCTCCGAGTAGCCAGTAGTTTAACAGAGAGGGGTAGGGACCCATGAGCCCTTCCCCCATCCCCAGTTGATGTGGATGTGGCCAGTCTTGTGCAGGCCAGGCCAGGTCGTTAGCTGCTGAGTTCATGGCTATGATAGCTGTCATTTTGTAGCCTTTCTCTCTGTCTTTCTGCCCTTCTGCTGTGCTCACTGAGCCTTTTTTTTTTTTTTTTTTTTTTGAGACAGGGTTTCTCTGTATAGCTCTGGCTGTCCTGGAACTCACTTTGTAGACCAGGCTGGCCTCGAACTCAGAAATCCGCCTGCCTCTGCCTCCCAAGTGCTGGGATTAAAGGCGTGAGCCACCATGCCCGGTTGCTCACTGAGCCTTAAGAGTGTGTACTATAGCCGGACGTGGTGGCGCATGCCTTTAATCCACACAACCAAGGAAACACACACACACACACACACACACACACACACACACACACACTGGTATGGAGGCTCAAAGTTGACCTGGATGTTTTCCTCCATTGCTTTTTATTGTTTTCTGAGTTGTGGTCTCTCACTGAAGGTCACTGATTGGCTAGACCCTGTTTGAAGCAGGGTCTGTTGTTTCAGCTGCTCTGAAATTTTCCTGCCTTAGGAATGCTGGGATTACAGATATGAGCATGGTGTCTGGCTTGTTCTGGGAGTTGAATTTAGAATCATCAGGCATGAGAAGCAAGCACTTTTACATATTGAGCCATCTTGCTGGCTCTAAATTCAGTTTTTCTTTCTTTTATTTTATTTTTTAAGATTTATTTATTTTATGTATATGAGTATACTGTAGTTGTACAGATGGTTGTGAGCCATCATCTAGTTGCTGGGAATTGAACTCAGGACCTCTGCTCACAATGGCCCAAAGATTTATTTGTAGCTGTCTTTAGACACACCAGAAGAGGGCGTCAGATCTCATGGGTAGTTGTGAGCTACTATGTGGTTGCTGGGATTTGAACTCAGGACCTTTGGAAGAGCAGTCAGTGCTTTTAACTGCTGAGCCATCTCTCTAGCCCCCAGTTTTTCTTTTCTTTTTCTTTTTTCTTCGAGACAAGGTTTCTCTGTGTAGCCTTGACTGTCCTGGAACTCACTCTGTAGACCAAGCTGGCCTCAAACTCAGAAATCTGCCAGCCTCTGCCTCCCAAGTGCTGGGATTAAAGACATGTGCCACCACCGCCCGGCCTGTTTTTCTTAAAATAATTCAAGAGTTTGTGTGTCTCATGTCTTTATATATGTGCATATGTGTGCCTGGTGTCCTCAAAAATCAGAAGAGGGCTTTAGACCCTTTGGGACCTGAATTATTGATGGTTGTGAGCTGCTAGAAGGGTGTTGAGAATCAAGCCTGGGTCCCCCGAAATGATCTTACCCACTGAGCAGATTCTCCAGCCTTGGATTCAATTTAAGATCAGGTTGTCTCTTACCAAATGAGCTCTGATCCATAGTCATTTGCTCTGACATAAAGCACTTCCTAATATTTCCCCAGCATTCCCCCTCCTTATCTTTTGTCCCTTCAGCATCTGCAGTCCCTCCTTTTGTGGCTGATATTTTAAGTTGCTGTGGGTTCTGTAATGACACCTGCTCTTTTACTACTGAGAGGGACAGGCGGTCCCCTTACTCCTGTCAGTCCAGTGAAAGGTGGGCCACCATAGCTGATCTTCCCTCAGAGTCTCAGGCTGAGTTACTTTCCTCTCAGTTTATTTCTCTTGTTACTTTTGTTTTTCCTCTTAGGTTTTACTTTTGTTCTTTTTACAGTTTCTGGAGGTAAAACTTTGGGTCTGTTTTAGGCCTCTCTTTTATATGATAATGTCTTCCTTAACCCTTTGAGATGGAGTCTCACTGCATGTGTCCCAGCCTGTCCTAGCCTCTTGTCATTGTGAATACTTCTGTGCAGGTGTATATACACATGTGTGCGAGTGTGTATATGTGTGCATATACATATAAAGGGCAGAGATCAAGTTTGTGTTGTTCCTTAGGAGCTATCAACTTTTTCTTTTGAGTCAGGGTCTCTTCCTGGGCCTTGGGGCTCAATTAGTAGGGCTGTCTGGCCATTTAGCCCCAGGGATCCCCGTTTCCACCTCCCTCATGCTGAGATTACAAATACAAACTGTCAGCAGGGCGTGCCTTTAATCCCACATGCCTTTAATCCCAGCACTTGGGAGGCAGAGGTAGGCAGATTTCTGAGACCAGGCCAGCCTGGTCTACAAAGTGAGTTCCAGGACAGCCTGGGCTACACAGAGAAACCCTGTCTCGAAACCCCCCCCCCCCCCAAATATAAGCTTTCATATCCCCATGGGCTCTGGGGACAGAGTCATGTTCTCATGTTCTCATAGCAAGCACTTTACAGAGTGAACTACCTCCCCAGAATAAGTTTTTAGTTCACTGGGGAATGTCATTTTGACCCACAAGTTATTTTTATTAGCATGCTTAATTTCTGTGAATATTTGTAGGCTTCTAAAGTACAGGTTTATAAAATTTGAATTTAATTCCACCCTGGTGAATGTTGTGTGGATAATTTCAGATATAGTAAGAATTGTTGTGTGGCACACAGTCTTCAGATAAAAACACAACATGCTCTAGTTGAAGACTATGTCATCTGCAGCTAGAGAACTGTGTCCTAGAGTTGCGGCCTGGGTCACAGCTGTAGAGTACTATTTGGCTCATTTATAAATTCACTGCTTTGGTTGTTTGAGTAAATAGTCATCAAGTCTCCAGCTCTGTAGTTGCCCCTCAGCACTGCTGAGACGTGGCCGTGATTGTAGCTCCCTGATGAACCATCATTTCCGGCAACATCACCCTCTGGTCTATTTAGCTGGTACACTGCTGTTCACATGGTCTGTCTTCCCACATCCAATCACTTTCATCCTGTTTTAAATGCGCACTTCTTGTAGGCCCTCTATAGTTGTGTTTAATGTTTAAATTGATCTGCAGAGTTGGTTTCTCTTAAGAATCTTTCTTCTGGGAGCTGCTTTTCTGAGTAGTAACCAGTGCTTGTCTTGCGCTCTCTCTGTGTTTATTCACATAGGTAAGGGGCTTACCCTGGAAGCCCTAGCTCCCTGCACAACAGTGTCTGCCCCCACCATGGGAACGTGGCCATCTCCTCCCTTTTAGTTCAGCATCTCTGGGTGGGCTGCCTTGTCCGTGAGCTCCCCGTCCCCTGGGTTTGGAGTGTATGGTGGTATTCATCTACCTATCCAACGTTCTATCGTCCTCTTACACTCTACCCCGTACAGAACGTTTGTCTAGAGTTTAAACATGGGGTTGTGCCTGGTGGGAGCTATTACACTGTCACTACTCTGGTCACCCCATCCTGGCATCAGGATTCACAAGACATTCCCACAGCACAGCACATGAACAGGAACTGGTTTGTTTGTTGTTGTTGTTTAAAAAAAAAATCTTTGTAGGTCATGTGATTTCCCTCTCTTTATACTTTAAACTGTTCTTAGTTTGTGGCTAGTTTTGGCTTGCAGGCAACTTACCAACCTCATCATGTATTGAATCAGGAAGTCATTTTAGAGCACAGGTGAATGACAGGGAGCTTAATAGTGATGGAATTTTTGAAACTAAGAAACTGATCGCCAGAAATGGTAAACTGAGCTGCAATTCCTTAATTTTTAAAGAGTTGCTATGTTTACATATGTTAGGAAGACACATGCCACAGTGCACAAATGGAGATCAGAGGGCAGCGTTCAGGAACTGGCTTCCTTCTTCCGCCATGTGCTTCTCAGGGACTGACTGCACTTGTTACGTTTAGTCAGCCTCTAGTGAGGGCTTAGAATTCTTTTTTTTTTTAAGATTTATTTATTATATGTAAGTACACTGTAGCTGTCTTCTTTTTCTTCTCTCTCAGGCCCTGCTCACTCACTGTAGCTGTCTTCAGACATCCCAGAAGAGGGTGTCAGATCTTATTACGGATGGTTGTGAGCCACCATGTGGTTGCTGGGATTTGAACTCATGACCTTCAGAAGAGCAGTTGGTGCTCTTAACCGCTGAGCCCAGGGTTAGAATTCTTAAATATTTCTAAAAGTATCTTTATTTTCACACCCCATGAGGTCTGTGGAATGAGCTCTGCCCTTCAGGGGAATTCTTGGCTCCACTGAGATAAAGTTACAGAGAAAGTGCAGGGCACAAAATATCGTAGCAAGTACTTAATCTGTGCTTACTGGTGACTGGAGGGGCAGGATTATAGGTTGGGAAGGTCTCTGTGTATAAAATGAAAGGTCATTATTTTATTTTTTGGTTTTTCGAGATGGTTTCTCTGTATAGCCCTGACTGTCCTGGAACTCACTCTGTAGACCAGGCTGGCCTTGAACTCAGAAATCCGCCTGCCTCTGCCTCCTGAGTGCTGGGACTAAAGGTGTGCGCCACCACACCCGGCCATTATTATTATTATTATTATTATTATTATTATTATTATTATTATTATTATTGTTTTGTTTTTGTTTTTTGAGACAGGGTTTCTCTGTATAGCCCTGGCTGTCCTGGAGCTCACTCTGTAAACCAGGCTGGCCTGCCTCTGGGATTAAAGGCGTGCGCCACCACGCTCGGCTCATTATTTTTAAAGTATAAAAGCTCTGCAGTTAATCAGGAAATGTATTTTAAAATTTTGAGATATGGTCACATCTTAAACAGGTGGGGCTGGAAACCGCTAGTTCTCCCATGCTAGCCTTGAACTTAAGAGAAATAATTTTTGCCTCAGCCTCCTGAGTGTTGGAATTGCGGGTGGGAGCTAGGCCTGACTAGCAAGCACTTTAGATGGTAATAGGCACACTATAAAGATTATTAAGTTGGACCCAAGCGCCTGCCCCAGCTATGCTGGCTCGGCAGCCCAAAGAAAGACCCAAGCACCCATCCCGGCCACACTGGCTGGGGAGGCCGAAAGAAAGACACCCAAGTGCACACCAAGGGAGCCAGTGTGAAGCATACATGTGTGATGGAGAGATGGGAAAGATGAAGTACTCAGTGGAGAGATGGAAGAGGAAGGAAGGCTGTAGAGAAAGGTGGAACTGGTGATCTGATCATGGGGAGGAACAGGCAGACTGAAGAAGCCATGGTGAGCATCCTGACTCAGGCTGCTGCCAAGGGCCATCCTGGGTCTGTGGTCCAGTTACTACCAAGGGACAACTGGATGTTGGAGGGCTATGCTGCTGGGGGGAGTGGGGAACCCATGCGGAGCAAGTGGCCTGTGCTGCCATCACCTGAGGCCATGGGTGGGGTGGCCACGATGCCGGGTGGGGTGGCCCGTATGTAGATCTTTGGTCCTGTCACAGTCAGGGTCTGTTTTGATGTCCCAGGCCCATGTTACCACCAAAGGCCATGCAGATGACCCTGGTCTGGACTGTTGCCCGAGGCGCTGTGCTAACCTGGCCACCACACTCAGGAGAACTGGCTCTGCCCCTCACCTGGGCAGCACAATTCCCTTTGATGGTGGGGGTAAGGTAAGGTGGGAAGCTCAAGTGATCTGGCCCCAAGGTATGAGTATGGGAGAGATGGCCTGGCCACCCACCTCATTGCCATGGAGTACGTGTTGGGGTGAGAGAGAGATTTATGTCTTCCACCCCTCACTGGCAGCACCTTCCGTTAGGTGGCTGAAAGCACAAGCCGGCAGCCTGTCCTGCTGCCTGGTGTCTGGTAGGGAGGATCATCTGTTCCAATACCAGGTAGCTTCGCTCTTCAGCGCACCATCACAGTGAGGGTTCCTGCTGGTCGTTCACTGGTATCTGGAAACAAATCAACTCCAGCCTTTTCAGGATAACTGTGAGGCTATGGGCTGGAAGCTGTGGGGGCGAGGGGTTGTGTGTCCTTGCCTGGGAGGAGTGGACTGCGAGTCCTGTCTCCTTGGCCTGAGCCTCACACAGGATGTAGAGAGGGCAGGAGCCACAAACTGACTATTTTGGGGGACATTCACTCAAACTCTGTATTTCAGGTCCCACATCCATCTGTGAGGAAGGGTGAGCCCATTGTGGGAGCTCTAGCTAAGCCCCCAAACCACAAGGGAAGAAATGTCGGCTCCTTTGAAGCTGCCAGGAGTGGGGTCACTTGTTATAGCAGGAGATGGATGTTTTAACCCTTTGGGGAAAGACTTGTTAAAGGACAGACATGGTGGTGAGGTCAGCATGATGTACGTATGTCAGGACCCTCTCTCAAAACAGGCAAACAACGCGCCACGGAAGGCTATGCAGAAGGACCAGCATCCTTTACTCCAACAAGTCCACGAACAGCCCGCCACTCAGGTTGTACTCCCTGGCACTCCTGATCCTGTGTCCAGTGTGACAAGGCACAGAGACGACTAGAAGAGCAGCCAGCGCTCACTGGTTCATACTGGAAGGGCCTGGATCACAGGCGAGCAGTGACTCTGTCTGATTCTCTGTGAGCTGCACATGCTTAATAGGAAACCTGGAGTACCAGGCTAGCTCCACTTGGTAGGTGTTGGGAAACCCTGCTATGATGAGACAGCTCCCGGAGCTCCAAGCAAAATGGAGGGA
>LR749618.1:2280150-2417608 GCA_902729485.2 Mus minutoides
TTTTTTTTTTTTTTTTTTTTTTTTTTTTTTTTTTTGTTTTTTTGAGACAGGGTTTCTCTGTGTAGCCCTGGCTGTCCTGGAACTCACTTTGTAGACCAGGCTGGCCTCGAACTCAGAAATCCGCCTGCCTCTGCCTCCCGAGTGCTGGGATTATAGGCGTGCGCTACCACGCCCGGCTAGCAGTCAGTGCTCTTACTGCTGAGCTATCTCTCCAACCCTTGGCTTGATTTCTGTAGCTCATGTAACCAAAGTGTGTGGTGTCTTCAGCACCAGAGTCTTACGATGGGCAGCCATGAGGGGTGTCAAGAGCTTGTATTAGTTTAGGGGCTTCTGAGGTCTCCCTGACCATCAACTGGTACTAGTTTTTTCTAGCTCTAGGAGCAGTCCTAGCTGGCTATGCAGTACATCTTCCTTCTAACAGTCTCTGCGTTAAAGAAAGGGTTTCATTCTGTAGTCCTGGCTGGCTGCAACTCATGCTGACCAGGCTGGCCTCCAGTACATGGATCCATCTACTCCTAATTGTGCTGGGATTAAATACATGTGCCACTACACCCAGGATTACTTCTATCTTTGATACAAGATAATAACTTTCCATGTGGTTTTTTTCTTAACCCTTTGCTTGAGTTACCACCATCCCCTTTATTGACATATTTAGGTATAGTCCCTGTATGAAATCTGGTGTGGTGGTGCACACTGGGAGGCAGAGGCAGGTAGATCTCTGTGAGTGCAGTGAGATCCTGCCTCCAAACAAACACTTTGGAAAAGGTTGTTCTTTTTCTCTTACATCTCAACAGAACTAAGGAAACAGACACACACACACACACACACACACACACACACACACACACACACACACACACACTGGTATGGAGGTTCAAAGTTGACCTGGATGTTTTCCTCCATTGCTTTTTATTTTGTTTTCTGAGTTGTGGTTTCTCACTGAAGCTCACTGATTGGCTAGACCCTGTTTGAAGCAGGGTCTGTTGTTTCAGCTGCTCTGAAATTTTCCTGCTTTAGGAATGCTGGGATTACAGATATGAGCATGGTGTCTGGCTTGTTCTGGAAGTTGAATTTAGAATCATCAGGTGTGTGAAGCAAGCACTTTTACATATTGAGCCATCTTGCTGGCTCTAAATTCAGTTTTTCTTTCTTTTATTTATTTTTTATTTTTTATTTTTATTTTTTGGTTTTTCGAGACAGGGTTTCTCTGTATAGCCCTGGCTGTCCTGGAGCTCACTTTGTAGACCAGGCTGGCCTCGAACTCAGAAATCCGCCTGCCTCTGCCTCCCAAGTGCTGGGATTAAAGGTGTGCACCACCACGCCCGGCCTCTTTTATTTTTTTAAGATTTATTTATTTATTTTATGTATTTGAGTACACTGTAGTTGTACAGATGGTTGTGAGCCATCATCTAGTTGCTGGGAATTGAACTCAGGACCTCTGCTCACAATGGCCCAAAGCTTTATTTGTAGCTGTCTTTAGACACACCAGAAGAGGGTGTCAGATCTCATGGGTGATTGTGAGCTACCATGTGGTTGCTGGGATTTGAACTCAGGACCTTTGGAAGTGCAGTCAGTGCTTTTAATTGCTGAGCCATCTCTCTAGCCCCCAGTTATTCTTTTCTTTTTTTTTTTTCCTTTGAGACAAGGTTTCTCTGTATAGCTCTGGCTGTCCTGGAACTCACTCTGTAGACCAGGCTGGCCTCGAACTCAGAAATCTGCCTGCCTCTGCCTCCCAAGTGCTGGGATTAAAGACATGCCATGCACCACCACTGCCCGGCCCGTTTTTCTTAAAATAATTCAAGAGTGTGTGTGCTTCATGTCTTTATATATGTGCATATGTGTGCCTGGTGTCCTCAAAGGTCAGAAGAGGGCTTTAGACCCTTTGGGACCTGAGTTACAGATAGTTGTGAGCTGCTAGAAGGGTGTTGAGAATCGAGCCTGAGTCCTCTGCAATGATCTTACCCACTGAGCAGATTCTCCAGCCTTGGATTCAATTTAAGATCGGGTTGTCTCTTACCAAATAAGCTCTGATCCATAGTCATTTGCTCTGACATAAAGCACTTCCTAATATTTCCCCAGCATTCCCCCTCCTTATCTTTTGTCCCTTCAGCATCTGCAGTCCCTCCTTTTGTGACTGACTGATATTTTAAGTTGCTGTGGGTTCTGTAATGACACCTGCTCTTTCACTCCTGAGAGGGTCAGGCTGTCCCCTTACTCCTGTCAGTCCAGTGAAAGGTGGGCCACCATAGCTGATCTTCCCTCAGAGTCTCAGGCTGAGTTACTTTCCTCTCAGTTTCTCTTGTTACTTTTGTTTTTCCTCTTAGGTTTTACTTTTTTTTTTTTTTTTTTTTTTTTGGTTTTTCGAGACAAGGTTTCTCTGTCTAGCACTGGCTGTCCTGGAACTCACTTTGTAGACCAGGCTGGCCTCGAACTCAGAAATCCGCCTGCCTCTGCCTCCCGAGTGCTGGGATTAAAGGTGTGTGCCACCACTCCTGGCTCTACTTTTGTTCTTTTTACAGTTTCTGGAGGTAAAACTTTGGGTCTGTTTTAGGCCTCTTTTTTGTTGTTGTTGTTTTGTTTTTTGTGTGTGTTTTTTTTTTCCCGAGACAGGGTTTCTCTGAAAAGCCCTGGCTGTCCTGGAACTCACTTTGTAGACCAGGCTGGCCTTGAACTCAGAAATCTGCCTGCCTCTGCCTCTGCCTCTTGAGTGCTGGTATTAATGGTTTTAGGCCTCTCTTTTATATGATAATGTCTTCCTTAGCCCTTTGAGATGGAGTCTCACTGCATGTGTCCCAGCCTGTCCTAGCCTCTTGTCATTGTGAATACTTCTGTGCACGTGTATATACACATGTGTGCGAGTGTGTATATGTGTGCATATACATATAAAGGGCAGAGATCAAGTTTGTGTTGTTCCTTAGGAGCTATCAACTTTTTTTTTTTTTTTTTTGAGCCAGGGCTACACAGAGAAACCCTGTCTCGAAATCCCCCACCCCACCCCACCCCAAAATACAAGCTGTCATATCTCCATGGGCTCTGCGGACAGAGTCATGTTCTCATGTTCTTATAGCAAGCACTTTACAGAGTGAACTACCTCCCCAGCTCCAGTTCAAAATAAGTTTTTAGTTCACTGGGGAATGTCGTTTTGACCCACAAGTTATTTTTATTAGCATGCTTAATTTCTGTGAATATTTGTACACTTCTAAAGTACAGGCTTATAAAATTTGAATTTAATTCCACCCTGGTGAATGTTGTATGGATAATCTCAGATATAGTAAGAATTGTGTGGCACACAGTCTTCAGATAAAAACACAACATGCTCTAGTTGAAGACTATGTCATCTGCAGCTAGAGAACTGTGTCCTAGAGTTGCCGCCTGGGTCACAGCTATAGAGTACTATTTGGCTCATTTATAAATTCACTGCTTTGGTTGTTTGAGTAAATAGTCATCAAGTCTCCAGCTCTGTAGTTGCCCCTTAGCACTGGTGATACATGGCCGAGACTATATCTCCCTGATGAACCATCATTTCCGGCAACATCACCCTCTGGTCTGTTTAGCTGGTACACTGCTGTTCACATGGTCTGTCTTCCCACATCCAATCACTTTGATCCTGTTTTAAATGCGCACTTCTTGTAGGCCCTCTATAGTTGTGTTTAATGTTTAAATTGATCTGCAGAGTTGGCTTCTCTTAAGAATCTTTCTTCTGGGAGCTGCTTTTCTGAGTAGTAGCCAGTGCTTGCCTTGCGCTCTATCTGTGTTTATTCACATAGGTAAGGGGCTTACCCTGGAAGCCCTAGCTCCCTGCACAACAGTGTCTGCCCCCACCATGGGAACGTGGCCATCTCCTCCCTTTTAGTTCAGCATCTCTGGGTGGGCTGCCTTGTCCGTGAGCTCCCTGTCCCCTGGGTTTGGAGTGTGTGGTGGTATTCATCTACTTACCCAACGTTCTATCGTCCTCCTCCACTCTACCCCGTACAGAATGTTTGTCTAGAGTTGAAACATGGGGTTGTGCCTGGTGGGAGCTATTACACTGTCACTACTCTGGTCACCCCATCCTGGCATCAGGATTCACAAGACATTCCCACAGCACAGCACATGAACAGGAACTGGTTTGTTTGTTGTTGTTTAAAAAAAAAAAATCTTTGTAGGTCATGTGATTTCCCTCTCTTTATACTTTAAACTGTTCTTAGTTTGTGGCTAGTTTTGGCTTGCAGGCAACTTACCAACCTCATCATGTATTGAATCAGGAAGTCATTTTAGAGCACAGGTGAATGACAGGGAGCTTAATAGTGATGGAATTTTTGAAACTAAGAAACTGATCACCAGAAATGGTAAACTGAGCTGCAATTCCTTAATTTTTAAGGAGTTGCTATGTTTACATATGTTAGGAAGACACATGCCACAGTGCACAAATGGAGATCAGAGGGCAGCGTTCAGGAACTGGCTTCCTTCTTCCGCCATGTGCTTCTCAGGGACTGACTGCACTTGTTACGGTTAGTCAGCCTATAGTGAGGGCTTAGAATTCTTTTTTTTTAAGATTTATTTATTATATGTAAGTACACTGTAGCTGTCTTCTTTTTCTTCTCTCTCAGGCCCTGCTCACTCACTGTAGCTGTCTTCAGACATCCCAGAAGAGGGTGTCAGATCTCATTACGGATGGTTGTGAGCTACCATGTGGTTGCTGGGATTTGAACTCATGACCTTCAGAAGAGCAGTTGGTGCTCTTAATCGCTGAACCCAGGGTTAGAATTCTTAAATATTTCTGAAAGTATCTTTATTTTCACACCCCATGAGGTCTGTGGAATGAGCTCTGCCCTTCAGGGGAATCCTTGGCTCCACTGAGATAAAGTTACAGAGAAAGTGCAGGGCACAAAATATCGTAGCAAGTACTTAATCTGTGCTTACTGGTGACTGGAGGGGCAGGATTATAGGTTGGGAAGGTCTCTGAGTATAAAATGAAAGGTCGTTATTTTATTTTATTTTATTTTTTGGTTTTTCGAGACAGGGTTTCTCTGTATAGCCCTGGCTGTCCTGGAGCTCACTCTGTAGACCAGGCTGGCCTGCCTCTGGGATTAAAGGCGTGCGCCACCACGCTCGGCTCATTATTTTTAAAGTATAAAAGCACTGCAGTTAATCAGGAAATGTATTTTAAAATTTTGAGATATGGTCACATCTTAAACAGGTGGGGCTGGAAACCGCTAGTTCTCCCATGCTAGCCTTGAACTTAAGAGAAATACTTTTTGCTTCAGCCTCCTGAGTGTTGGAATTGCGGGTGGGAGCTAGGCCTGACTAGCAAGCACTTTAGATGGTAATATGCACACTATAAAGATTATTAAGTTGGACCCAAGCGCCTGCCCCAGCTATGCTGGCTCAGCAGCCCAAAGAAAGACCCAAGCACCCATCCCAGCCACACTGGCTGGGGAGGCCGAAAGAAAGACACCCAAGTGCACACCAAGGGAGCCAGTGTGAAGCATGCATGTGTGATGGAGAGATGGGAAAGATGAAGTACTCAGTGGAGAGATGGAAGAGGAAGGAAGGCTGTAGAGAAAGGTGGAACTGGTGATCTGATCATGGGGAGGAACAGGCAGACTGAAGAAGCCATGGTGAGGTCCTGGCTCAGGCTGCTGCTAAGGGCCATCCTGGGTCTGTGGTCCAGTTACTACCAAGGGACAACTGGATGTTGGAGGGCTATGCTGCTGGGGGGAGTGGGGAACCCATGCGGAGCAAGTGGCCTGTGCTGCCACCACCTGAGGCCATGGGTGGGGTGGCCACGATGCCGGGTGGGGTGGCCCGTATGTAGATCTTTGGTCCTGTCACAGTCAGGGTCTGTTTTGATGTCCCAGGCCCATGTTACCACCAAAGGCCATGCAGATGACCCTGGTCTGGACTGTTGCCCGAGGCGCTGTGCTAACCTGGCCACCACACTCAGGAGAACCGGCTCTGCCCCTCACCCGGGCAGCACAATTCCCTTTGATGGTGGGGGTAAGGTAAGGTGGGAAGCTCAAGTGATCTGGCCCCAAGGTATGAGTATGGGAGAGATGGCCTGGCCACCCACCTCATTGCCATGGAGTACGTGTTGGGGTGAGAGAGAGATTTATGTCTTCCACCCCTCACTGGCAGCACCTTCCGTTAGGTGGCTGAAAGCACAAGCCGGCAGCCTGTCCTGCTGCCTGGTGTCTGGTAGGGAGGATCATCTGTTCCAATACCAGGTAGCTTCGCTCTTCAGCGCACCATCACAGTGAGGGTTCCTGCTGGTCGTTCACTGGTATCTGGAAACAAATCAACTCCAGCCTTTTCAGGATAACTGTGAGGCTATGGGCTGGAAGCTGTGGGGGCGAGGGGTTGTGTGTCCTTGCCTGGGAGGAGTGGACTGCGAGTCCTGTCTCCTTGGCCTGAGCCTCACACAGGATGTAGAGAGGGCGGGAGCCACAAACTGACTATTTTGGGGACATTCACTCAAACTCTGTATTTCAGGTCCCACATCCATCTGTGAGGAAGGGTGAGCCCATTGTGGGAGCTCTAGCTAAGCCCCCAAACCACAAGGGAAGAAATGCCGGCTCCTTTGAAGCTGCCAGGAGTGGGGTCACTTGTTATAGCAGGAGATGGATGTTTTAACCCTTTGGGGAAAGACTTGTTAAAGGACAGACATGGTGGTGAGGTCAGCATGATGTACGTATGTCAGGACCCTCTCTCAAAACAGGCAAACAACGCGCCACGGAAGGCTATGCAGAAGGACCAGCATCCTTTACTCCAACAAGTCCACGAACAGCCCGCCACTCAGGTTGTACTCCCTGGCACTCCTGATCCTGTGTCCAGTGTGACAAGGCACAGAGGCGACTAGAAGAGCAGCCAGCGCTCACTGGTTCATACTGGAAGGGCCTGGATCACAGGCGAGCAGTGACTCTGTCTGATTCTCTGTGAGCTGCACATGCTTAATAGGAAACCTGGAGTACCAGGCTAGCTCCACTTGGTAGGTGTTGGGAAACCCTGCTATGATGAGACAGCTCCCGGAGCTCCAAGCAAAATGGAGGGANCGACTAGAAGAGCAGCCAGCGCTCACTGGTTCATACTGGAAGGGCCTGGATCACAGGCGAGCAGTGACTCTGTCTGATTCTCTGTGAGCTGCACATGCTTAATAGGAAACCTGGAGTACCAGGCTAGCTCCACTTGGTAGGTGTTGGGAAACCCTGCTATGATGAGACAGCTCCCGGAGCTCCAAGCAAAATGGAGGGACTCCCTTTTACAGTGTGGCTTCCTCTTCTCTGCCTGACCTTATCTGGGTAGCCTGACCCCTTCATCCCCTACCTGAGGAACGTCACCCAGTTCTTGGTGAATTCACAGGTTCAACTTCCTTTCTTCCAATAAGAACCTGCCCAGTGAGCCCCTAGAATGTCTCTCCTTGTGAATGAGGCACTCCTGGTGCTTTAAGCTGCAGCCAATGTACTTTAGCCCTAAGAAAAACCCCTTCCCATTCTCCAAGGTGTAGATAGCCCTTGTTTATCCTGAGTAAAATATGCACATGCTGTCTCACCGAATACTGTCTGAAAAGGCTGTAAAGGACATCCTTGGAGCACCACTCCGCAGATCCTGCTGCCTGGGGTACAGCAGCACCTGGGCCCCTGAGGGAGGAAGCAGAACTCAGAACCACACGTGGGCATCCTCTAAGACTACAAAAAATAGAACTGATAAAAGGGGGCTCCTCAGTCTCCCTTTAGTCACCTCAACCTCTAGGCTCGAGTTGGGGTTCTTTTTGTACAAAGTACCTTTCCATAGCATTGAAATGTAGCTGAATTTACTATTTCTGCAGCCTTTTTTGAGACAGAATTTCTCTGTGTAGCCCTGGCTGTCCTGGAACTCACTCGGTAGACCAGGCTGGCCTCAAACTCAGAGATCTGCCTGCCTCTGCCTCCAAGTGCTGGGATTAAAGGCATGTACTGCCAGGTTGTTTCTGCTTCTTGAGATAGGGTCTTATGAGCCCAGGTGGGCCATGAGCCTGCTGTGTGTCAGAGGATGAGCCTCCAGCACTGGGTGCATCTGCATCTCTGTAGACAGGGCTGGTTAATGATTAGGGCAGAGGTGTGGCAGATGTGGTGTTTTCACTGCTGGGTATAGCTGCAGAATCCCCCCCTCCCCCCACTAAATCATTATTTAGACTGTAATTCAATAGAACTGGGCACTTCTATAAAAATAATGTTTATTTTTAGCAAAATGGGCCACAAAACAGCGAGACAGGTTCGCTTTCTAATCTGGGGACTGACCTTTATTAGGTGTAGCACTGTAGGAGGGTAAGTCTGAGAGTTACCCCCCATGAGCCCCCAAAACACAGGCCAGGCATTTTTTTTTCACTTCCCTTAGGAAAGGATGTCTGTCATGCTGTCACCCATCGCTGCTCAGGAGCCCAGAACTGAAAAGAACAGGCCTCTAAAAGTTCTTGGGGTCAGCAGTACGAGGAAGTCACACTGGCAGATCCTAGCTGGAGACACCTCTCCTCTCCGGAAGTCAGAGAACACCACCAGACTGTCTCTGGGTGAAGGGCTAGGATGTCACAGATGCCCCACTCAGAATTTCTGTAGGAACCTGAGGACAAGGTCCCGCAATCGGACCCTCAGCGTCTCGTCATTGTCACAGATGATATGAGTGGAGTCTTCTTCAATCTGGATGAGTGTCTCAGCTTCCTGCAGCAGGACAATATGGCCCTTGGCTGTGTCTTCCACCTTAATGTCACTGAAGCCATGCTGTTCCAAGAGAGAAAAGGATGGCGCCTCTGAGAGCAAGGCCCGACTGAGCACCCTCACTGGCGTTTACATTCAGCACAGTCCTGACATCGGGGCCAGAATCCAACCAAGAGGTTCTTATGAAAGACGCCATGCACAAAACCTCTCAGGAAAACTTCTGAGGCCCTGAGTCCATCCAGACTCTCAGGTTCTCAGAGAAGAGCTAGGCTGCTGGTCCTGGTCTCTGCAGTTCTGAGCCCCAGGAAAAGCACGGCTCCTCACAGCGAGGTACCACTCACCTGAGGGCTGGCAGCATCTCCCCAGCCACCCTTACTGATAACTGTAGAATCTCCTTAAAAATGAGAACTCCAGCTAAGTTAGAGTCGCCTGGATGAGACACAAAGCAAGTCGAGAGCCTGAGGCAGGGACTGCCTGTCCTTTGCTGCAGGACACCCACACAGCCTTGCAAAGGAGGTAAGACAGGGAGGGCCAGGCAGGAGAAAAAGGTAAGATCACCGTGGAAAAGCAAGTTATTGTGAGAAATAATAATTTTAAAAAGTGAAACTTGAAACTCCTGGCTCCTATCGGGAGCCCATAAAGCCTCAAGGGAGATGGGGTTCTTTATTTATCTACAAGACTGTGGGAAGATCTCAAGAGCAGTTTGGGAAAATCAAAAAACAAAGAAAACCAAGCCTCAAACGGGAAGCCTGGTTTCTGAAACTTGAAAGAAGTCAGCAGCTGAGACAGTGTGGTTATTACGGCTTAACCGGAATGTCCAACCCTGCCATCAGGTACTGGAGTTTTCTCAACACACACCCCATGCCATCTTCACCCCACCCCCCTCTTCCTAGTAAGGGTGATAATGTGGAAACATTAACCGTCACAATCCTGTGACAAAGACAAAACTATAAAGATCTTTAAGGCAGTGCTCTCGGCAGCCTCCTGCACCGAGGCAGTCAGGAAGTCCCCTTAGGCGTGGAGAGGCTGCTGCATGGTCAAGAGCTGCCTGCTCTTCCAGAGAGAGGTCCACGGTTTCACTCCTAGCACCCAAGCAGCAGCTATCACTGTCTGTAACTCGTTTCAGGGGATCTGGCCACCGTGGGCACCAGGCATACATAGGGTACCCAGATAAATATGCAGGCAGAACACCCCTACACAAAAGACTCTCTCCTTTGAAAGCAGCAGCCACTGGGGCCCATGGGATCCACAGCCACTGAGATAGCACAGCACCTTCCTTCTTGCCTGTCTCTTCGACCCACTTCTGACGGAATCCCTGACCTTCCTAGTCTCGTATGCTAGCCCTCCCAGACAGTGGTGCTCTTCCCACGGGCAGCCTGGCCGCAGAGAGGACAGGTAGCCTGTACTGTGCGATCCCTGCTGCTCCCGGCTGGAGACTGAAGGACAGGGCTGGTGGTGAGCAGAGACTGGAGACAGCCCAGGAAGGAAGATGTTCTTTGGCTTAGTGCATTTTGAGCCAGCAGCTCACCTTCTCCAGGGTCTGCACAAACTGTTCTACAGGGATGGAGCCGCTCAGCAGGGGCTTCAGCACCTTGCAGTCGGGAACGTCCTCGTTCACCCGCTTCCTCTTCTTACTGCTGGTGGGCTGCGTGGGCTTGGGAGGGGGCTAGGGCAGAAGGAAAGTGGGGTTCTCAGTGAGCGCCGATTCACTGACTCCGTGGCCGTGGCCTGCTGGCCTGGCGTGAAAAGCAGGCTCAGCAGCTGGGTTCCACCTGATGCTTCAGATCATATCTGCCTTTCAGCAAGAACCAGGTGTACATTTCCAGGATTCATTTGCTGATGAAATCCCTTCTAAAAGTCACTGGCAGCCACATGCATGCTGACTAAAACCAGTGTCTGGCAGCAAACCATGGCCGTGCCACCAGGCAATGGCAGAAAAGCATTAGGAGGTCAGAGAACTGGTGGACCTCAGGGCTCTGTGAGGATCAGCCCGGACATGCACGGCAGCAAGCACTCAGTGCCTAGTGCTCTATGTGCTAGCTAGCTTCAGGGGCACACGTGCTCCTGAGGTGAGCGTTGCCCTGTGTGCCTGCCTTCCTGGCTCTGCACTGTGCCTGTATTCCAGGCACCATGAGAGATGGGCACTGTCTGCAGCATGAAGCCTCTCCCAGTGCTGCTCAGGTACGGGGCCTGACAAGGCCCGTGCCCATGACAAGTGGGGTAATGCTGCTACTTCAAGAGCTGGGAAACAGGAAACTACTCATGGTAGCTCATGTGGTTTCCTGGAGGCACATGGCCAGAGGAAGAAGTGGCTAAGAATTTGTATGAAGTGCTTTCTTTGCTTCGAGTACACACAAGTCTCCATCAACTTAAGCTTCGGTGTCTGATTGGGATGAACTGGGACCTGGCTGGGTGGGCAGAGCTTTCCTAAGGGAAGAGGTCTCTGGGGTCCACATCCAGCCCCCCACATGCCCTGGGTACCTGAAGCACATGTTTGTTATCCTTTGTGTGCAGCACAGCCGAGACAGTAGCCAAGGAGATGCCAGGCTTGATCTCCATGGGCACCAGGGAGTCTGCCAGCTGAAAGTAAAATGCAGGGTTTCACATAGGCTCCCTCTCAGGGAAGGGAAGAATCCCAGGGTGGAGAGTGGCCCGGGGCTTAGTGGAACATGGCACTGAGCTCTTAGCATCCTCTGCCCTGGTTGCAAAGGCCTCCAAGGATGCCCATTATACTGTTCTTGGGTTTTACTTACACTGTTGTAGTCTAAAATGGCCAGATAACTCAGTGCATGAATTGGGTATACACTCCGCAAGTCTCCTGCCCACTACAGCAGTGCAAGGAGAAAAGAGAAGAAAGGAGGCGGGAGACCACTGGCTAGGACAGTGGAGGAGGAGGTAGACCACTGGCTAGGACAGTGGAGGAGGCGGGAGACCACTGGCTAGGACACTGGAGGAAGCGGGAGACCACTGGCTAGAACAGTGCCACATCATCCAAGTGCTTTGCGTGGCAGCTCCTAGGTACTGTAGCAGGGTCCATCAGGGCAGCTGCAAGTCATTGTGTGCTGGACATTGCCACCATAAAAATGGCAACACCTGCTGGGTGCACGCACCTGAATGCTTCCACTTCTGGACGTCACTCATGGGCTCCAGACAGTCTCTGAGGTCCTCTCAGAACCTACCAGATTCCTTGGCACACACGCCAGGTACAGATCCCTTCACTCTTTCTTGTGCTAACCCTGTACCTTTCTTCTCTAGGTCACCACTGCAAATGGACTACATGTTTGGTTTTTTTTTTTTTTGGATCCCTAGCAATCTGTTAATGTCTGTTAATGGCAGGACGAGTGTCCCCCGTATTGTGACCTGAGCAGCCACAGTGTACACACTGCAGTGAGCTCAGAGCTCTGGGGTCCTGGTGCTCAGGCCTGCCTATGTGCCGTCCTCAGATGTACAGCTTTCCCCCAAGCCAGGCTGCCTTCATTTAAAAACAAACCAATGAGTAAGATGCCATTCCATAAGCACTGCTAGGCAATGCCAGTTGGGCAGGAGAAGCAGCTTATAGCCTTTACACATCAACAACATAAGATGTGAGGGCTGCTCCTGAAGTTCAGGTGTGAGGAGGGTGAGGAGTTCCACACTGCGGCAGTTCCCCAACACTTGACTGCCCGGTCACATCCTTCACCTCAGCCCTGTTCATAAATAGTCTGACCCGTAAGTGACTGTTCTCTGCACAGTTCAGGCTGGCATCCTGGGGACAGACTTGGTGAGAGAGTCCTTGGGCAGCGACACCTCTGGCTCCATGGGAGCCAGTCCAGAACCCCACACCATGCTGTGTAGTCAACACTCCCCCACGCCTCATAAAGTAGAGCAGGGAGGTCCATCTTCTATGAGAACAGGCCTAAGGACTGACAGCTCTACTTGTAAATCCTCCTCCTGGAAGTTAGAGGCTGCAGTCTGGGGAGAGGGACTTCCTCTAACTGCAGCAGATTTTAACCCTTTCATCTCCCACATGTACTTTCCAGGGCTGTGGTCAAGTGACACTGATTCTGTCCTACACTGACTTATATGACAGCCTTGACCCGACATGCAGCAGCACCTGGAGAAAGCACTCAGAAGCTGAAAGGATGGTGGTGGACAGAGGAGGGAAGCACAGCACAGGTTTGTAAGAGAAACCTGGAGAAGCTGGCACAGCGGAGCCATCTGTTTTCTGGAGTTGAGAACTTTTCCCATGGAAAGCCGTTTAGTCAAGTCAGAGGTGTTGGAAGTTCTGATAGACACTGAGGAACCCATGTGCTGGAGGCCCCTGCGCAGCAGCCCCCCATTGCTCTACAGTCAGCCCTCTTCCTCCTTCTCCTCCCTAGCGGAGTCACCTATGCACAGCACGATTTCACTGTGGCATCATTTGTACAGTGTGCCTTTTACATTTCCTTGTGATAGGACTCAAGCTAGCACTTAGAATGTAAGTCTCTTAGATAGAACCTTTCTTTATATGGCATTGATACAACTAAGTTTATAGTTCTCCTTTCTCATACATAATTCCAGGAAGGATGACAAACCCTCAGAGGGCACTAGCATCCTGGTGGAGACTCAGGATGTCACCTGCAAGGCCACCCCAGTGAAGGCTAACATAAGGAGCATAACATGACTTGCCTGGGAGTCTATGTTCTTTCTTTCCTTCAGTTTTGAGAGACTGACAGTATCCTGAGTGCACTCTGGTGGAAACCAGGCTTTTAAGGGTGAAAAGGCAGCAGCTCACCTCTGGCATGATTTCAATTTTCTCATAGCGTCGTTTGAAGGGCAGGGCGAGGACCTCAGCCCGCCGATAGGACATGGCTGGTGGCTGGCAGTCGATCATGAGGTCCATCCTGTGGGACTGGGCTGGCGGTGGCTGGGTGTACTGTTCAGGACAGACCACGTGCAGGGGCTGAGGAGCAATGCAACAAGGAGGTCACAAAAAAGGGCAGGCTGGGCTGGGTGCAGAGCTGCAGCCCCAAGCTTCTTCCTGTTATAGCATTCTAGAAGCTCAAACGCACAATCAGACCACTAAAGCACAAGCTGCTAACCGAAAACAGAAGACAGGACGAGTATGCTCAAGGAACCTAGGTGGCTGAAGGAAGGGCCTGCTACTATCTCTCTGAACATGTTTTCATTTTTCACTATGTCTAAGTAACTTTTGTAGTGACATCCACTGTGTCTACTCCCTAAGCTGAGCTCAGCTCCCTGGGTGCAGGCTTCCTGTGATACCTGCCCTCTGAGCTATTACAAGCCCTTGACTAACAAGCAAGAACTTCAGCTTTGTGTCAGTCCTGTATTCTGGGTTTGCTGCATCTTAGGCTAGTCTCAGATCAGTGGAAACTGGCAGGCCACATGCCTACCTGAGTATGACAATGAATCGGAGATGCACCTATTTGTGTGAATATCACCCAGCTGAACACTAATGCTGGAAACCCACAGGTCAGTGAAGTGCCCCGTGCTGAGTTTGGAGAAAGCCACAAATCCTTTGAATGACAGTTCCCAGTGGTCGGTCAGGCCTGGGTGGACCCAATGAGCTTGTTCTTTGAAGGCTTCCAGCGGCTGGGCCTGGGTGGACCCAATGAGCTTGTTCTTTGAAGGCTTTCAGTGGCCGGGCCTGGGTGGACCCAATGAGCTTGTTCTTTGAAGGCTTTCAGCGGCCGGGCCTGGGTGGACCCAATGAGCTTGTTCTTTTGAGCTAGTACTTTTAGGCCTTGTGCTTTTCCTGACCTGGCTAGCATCTGACAGCTCTGTCCCCTGCCTCAGCCTGAGTGGGCACCAGATCGCCTCTGATATCTAACATTAGCACGTGACAGAGGGGTGGGAAGCTGCTTAGTGATGAAAAGAACATGGCCCCTGGCCACTCCCTCTGCATGCTGACGAGCACACAGGGCACTCTGTCCACCTCAAGCGACAAGCTGGAGCTCCAGCATCAATCACCTTCCTGTTCTGTGTCACCCTGCTCCATCCTTTTATATATGCATAGCATCATGATGGCAGTCTGTGAGGAGATGAAGGAGCTAAAGCTAGGAGATGAAGGAAGCAAGCATACCCGGGTGCAAATGACCAGGGAAGGAGGGGCCCTCAGCACACACTCAAGCTCTGGAGATGCTGGTCAGGGTACCAGACCTTTCCTCTCACAGGGTCTCAGCTGTCTTCCTTGCCAGTGCTAACTGTTCCCCCTCCCCCACTTTCTGTCCCAATACTTTGGCTCATCTGCACCCCGTGCAGAAACCCTCACTTTTCCTTTTTTTGCAGAAAATGCAAAACAGAGCAACCATGAACCTACCATGTAGTTCAACTCAGATTTAGGCACAGTGAGTGACTTGTAGGGGAAGGACATCTACATGCTTTTCTGTGGCCACACTAGTCCCCATCAAAAGGACCCATTTATGCCTTTATTCCTGCCCTTTCCATTTCTTTAGAGGGGGAACTTTTCAAGTGAATAAAGATCATTTCCTGAAGTTTGAAGGGCAACAGGCAGCATCCTACAGAACTGAAGACAGGCTTCTGTGAAGACAAGCATCTTCAGAGCATGGCTGTGCAGACTTAGTCCACAAAGAGCCACATTCAGACCCTGGCCCACAGAGGAAACAATGAGTGTAGACCCAGGTGGGTTCTTTGTTTACCTGTACTTCTTTAAGCAGCTTTGACACCTGGATGAAATTCAGTCGAGTGTCAATTGGGCAGTAGATGCACTTCATGGCCAGTGGCTGGTAAGGAGCCAAGGCCTCCAGGTAGGAGAAATCGGGTTCTAGAAAAGTGTAAACAGGGAACTTCCAAATTCAGGAAAAGACAACACTGAGCCACTGCAGCTGATGTCATTAGGGCCAAGCAGACAGTCCTTGTCAGGAAAGGATGTGCAAGGAAACAATATGGCCCACAGGAAGAAGGGGGTCCCATGAGGAGGTGGGAGGCTGCTGGAGGCATGGGTGCAGGCTCAAAGCTTATGAAACAGAGATGATGAGACAAATATGGGCTACACAAGGAAATGGGCTTTTCTCTAAACAAACCATCAGCTCAGAATGGAGAGGAAAAGGAACCCTGCGTGCCTGTACGCTTTGGGGGCTGAGGCAAAGTTTAAGGCCACAGAGAAGACTCTGTCCCAAAAGGAAGAAAAAAAGTAAAGGCACAGAAAGTTGCCATTCGGCAGGCCCCACAGTGATAATTTATTCAGATTGGACTCATTAATCAGTGCTAAAATTCTAGCTAGAAAGCTGGGGAAGGATGGGATCTACATTTGCCCTGCAAGAGCTGAACAGCAGGAATGGGAAGATGGTGTAGCGGTTAGGACCTCTTCCAGAGGTCCAGAGTTCAATTCCCAATAACCACATGATGGCTCGCAGCCCTCTACAATGGGATCTGATACCCTCTTCTGGCATACAAGTGTACACATGTAGCACTCACACACAGAGACAAATAGTGAGTTTACAGTGGCAGGACCTGGCATAACCACAGGAATACCACATCAGCAGCTCAAAATTCACATCCAGGCGGGAGTCAAAGCACTGCAGGCACCTACTGTGTATCCCACACCTCACAGACTGCACAGAGCCCTAGTCCTCGTCAACAGGCTTTGGCTGAGACTGTCACTCTTCCATAGGAGCCCAGGTCCAGAGGAGCAATCTGTCACAGTGCCCAGTTTTTCTCTCAACAGCTACCAGTGCTTGCTTGGCAGGGATTATTCATACCAAATGAGCTGCCCACAGAGCCAAGAGAACAGTACATTGTGCTCACCCCACAATACCCAAGGGGACAGGTCTAAGACCCCGAGTCCCGCCTCTCGGCTTACAAACTGCTGAGGCGAGGGACCTTAAAGAATTAAAGTCTCCCCATGAACCTCACACTGGGGGTAGAAAAAGACTGAAATGCTAAAAGCAGCCAGAGGAGGGCCTCACCCCCACCCAGGAAGAGATTTCACAGTCCAGCAACTTACAGGGCCACTTTGCAGACAGAGGCTGATGGGTCAGTGATGGGCAGAACCTTATCCTGACCAGGACTGCTAATTAGGCATACTGTAAGACCTCTATTTAAATGTAAATCTATGCTGAACCCTAAAGATGGATCCCTTATCTGTTCTTAACATGGCCTCACTGAATCAATCTTCCTGTTTCTCACTGTTTTGTCCCTTTACTTGGCGTCTTAAGGTGGGTGGCTGAGCCCAGCTTACAGGACTGCCAGAGCCATGCTTTCATTCTGAAACCTCTGCTAACTGGGCCACCAGGAAGGAGTATCATACAGTAGTCAACATGAGCAGCGAAGGCAGATGAGCCTCTCCTCACTTGAGCGTGGATTAGAAATCACAGCAGCCAGTGAACTGTCAGCATGTTGCCAGTGCTATCACGAGTGGACTCTCTCACTGTGCCCATAGGACTCTGTAACTACTGTCACATCAGCACAGCTCACCAGAGAGAGCAGGAACGACCAGCCACTCCCTTACCACAGTGTTCTCTCGACAACCTCAGCAAAATCCTAGTGGTGTCCAAGTTTTGGGCTTTGTGAATTAACGTACTATGGCCACTCTATGAGGGTCAGGGCTCCTGGTGCAGCTAAGCCACTGTGTCTTCCTGTTGGATGCACACTTCACAGGGCACCAAGGTGAGACGGGGCTATTCAGTGACCATAACAAATCCACAAAAACCTCTCCAAAAATCCAGCTCAAACACGAAAGTTAAGACTGTTCCCAGCCCAACACGAGTAATCACTCTAGCCTGGCTATCTTCTCACTGCTTCTACACAGGACACTGAGGTGACTAACTGTGCAATTCTTGTGGTGGCACCCAATGGGGAATGAACCCAACATTTGTGAATCTGTCACCCCGTCCCCACCGAGAAGAGAAGAAGGTGACGATAGGGATGGTGTGATGGTTATTCTTGGTTGTCAACTTGACTATATCTGGAACAAACTACAGTCCAGAAATAGAAGGCACCTGTGAGAGATTATTTTTGCTTGGTTTGAAGTGGTGAATCCACTTCTAGTTCAAACCTTTGAGGTGGGAAGACACACCTTTAATCTGGGCTATACCTTCTCTGGCAGCCTACATAGGGACAAGAAGGAAACTTGCTCTTTGCCTGCTTGCCTTCCCCTTGCTAGCACTGCATCCCTTCCCTGGCCTATTTCCTCAGGATAACAGCATATACTAAAGACCAGCTGAGACACTCAGCCTTGTGAGACCGAGGAACTACTGGATTATTGGACTTTCCATTCACAGCTATGCTAATAAATCATGTGCACACACACACACACACACACACACACACACACGCAGAGAGATTCATTCTACACCCTAGAGACCCTTGACTAATATAGCTGGGCATGTTGGAGTCTATACCAAGGTTTCAAGATTCTGACTTCACAGCCTGTGAGATTTCTAAGCTTAAAGGCAGTGTGAAAACCTCACAGTGATAAAACAGGGAGAATCCTTAAGTCACATCTGCCTGGCTGGCCTCATCTCACTGAAGGCTTTGTTCCTTCCTGAGAGGTCTGTTTCCAGAAGAGCAGCTGGAAACCAGAGCAGACCAAAGTCAAAGATCCAAGACCCAGCTAAGTAAACAATCTCAAGTGGGGAGATCAGACCAATGTTGGAGTCATTGAGGTTCTCAACACCTTATAAAATCCTACCCAAAAGCAGTGTAGATTTCAGTATTGAAAAAAACAAACCCCAAAACCAAAAAGGAACAGAAATGAAGTTGTGCTTGACCAATACTTGCCCAATATGGCTTCACCTTTATTCCTTTGCATCTATCCTGTTCCTGTTTAGTTTTTGAGACAGGGTGCTCTGGAATTCGATCCTCCTGCCTCAGCTTCTCCAGTGCTGAGGTTAGGGTGTGCAAGGCTGAGGGGCTGTATTTATGCTTTCCCCTCTATGCTGTAGGCTCAGGCACCATCAGCCCGATGGAAGGACTCTAACCCTTACCTGTGAATATGACGGTGTTGAGGCTGGACTTCCCCCAGAGCTCCATGAAGTGGACGACGTCACCAAAGCGGAGGGAAGGATGTCCGGTGAACAGCACGCAGGGCTGTCTGAAGTCATTGCTGAAGTCACCGTGGATGCTGCGGTAGTGCTTCAGCTTATTGGTCTGAATGAGCTAAAACACACGGAAACCCAAGAACTGTTGGCTGAGGAACCCAGCTGTGCAGGAAAAATGACTGAAAAATACAATCGAAGATGACAAGCCAGAGACTAGGAGACTACAAAAGCTACCCCTGCCTGAGGCCTGCTGTCCAAACTGAACAACCTGGCTTGTGCCAGAGGTTGGCAGAGATAACTTAGCAAGGCAGCAAGTCAGTACCTGGAGACACTCAGCACCAGGCACCAGCGGGGAAATGCCAACCACAGCAGCAGACACCAAATGCTGGCCAGAGTCTGGTACAGACGACTCCTCCCACCTTGCTGTGGGATGAGAAATGGCACAGCTACTGTGGAAGACTTTGTTGTTGTATATATACACTTACCAGAGGACCCAGTAATCATGCTCCTTTGATATTTAACTCAAAGGAGCTGATAGCTTAAGATCCACATGTACAGCAGTTTACTTACAACGGTCAGCACTTGAAAAACAACCAACACGTCCTGCAGTTGGTAAACGGATAAACTGGTACATCAAGACAAGACTACGGACTATGAGCCGGGTGTGGCGGCGCACGCCTTTAGTCCCGGCACTCGGGAGGCAGAGGCAGGTGGATTTCTGAGTTCAAGGTCTACAGAGTGAGTTCCAGGACAGCCAGGGCTACACAGAGAAACCCTGCCTTGAAAAACTGAAGAAAAAAAAAAAAAAAGACTATGGACTGTGGATTCAGTACTGAAGAAGATATGAGAAGATGGAGATGAATGCATTACTAAACAAAAGATGGGAATATGAAGAGGCTGTGCACTACGTTAGTTGAACATTGGCATCTGGGAAAGACAATGGTGTGGAGTCAGAGGTTGCGCCACAAAGCCCACATGACTCTGGATGGGCCTTTGAGTACACAGTAGGGCTATCACCCAGAGTTCTTGTGCATTTTCGGCAATATTCTCATGTATTATGGTATACAGAACAGAAGCACCAAGTGTGTTTATAGCTGTGCCAGACACTGCTATTTCTGAAATGGAGATATCAGCTGAGAATTCTTTTAACAAAAATCAAGGAATAACCTGTCCCAAAACAGGAAAACTATTAAGAGTAAATTAAGTCACTGTTGTGTATCTGTGATACGGGATTAGCAGCAATAACACAGTAATAAGACCACGAGTCACCCAGAGAAATTCTCATGAGATGCAAACCACTGATGGGGATCATCAGAGGCACAGACACACCCATCAGGTCTGGAAGGACTTTCCATATGGCTCAGGGAATACTCAGTTGGTAAAGTGCTTGCTGTATAACATGAGTACCTGAGTTTGGGTCCTCAGCACCCACATAAAAAGCTGGTGTGCCAATGTGTGCCCAGTCCCGGGGAAGCCAGCCAGCCTGGCTGAATTAATAAGCTCCAGGTTCAGTAAGATAACTTATCTCAAAAAAACAAGGGGGGAGGGGGATTAAGGTTGGTAACTGATACACACACATATGGACACATATATAAATAGTTTGAAAATTAAAGAAATTTTACATATGTGATTGACATGTCTAGAAAGAACATTTTAAAGAGAATATTTACTTTTATTTTATGTGTGTATTTTTGCCTATATATATATTGAGTCAGATCCCCCAGAACTGGAGTTTACAGATGCTTGTGGGCCACCACGAGGTGGTGGGAATTGAACCTGGGTCCTCTGGGAAAGTACCCAGTGCTTTTAATTACTGAACCATCTCTCCAGCCCCTAGAAAGAACATTTTGATAATAGATTTGCTCCTATGGAAAGTGGGAGTAGATATTAGAATAAAAGTCCCCTGCAGAAGCTATAACAGGAGGGCTGTGAACTGCCCAGATTTATGGTAATACAATGTGTTTATTAGAGGGAGCAAATGAATTAAACGAATTGTTGAGCTGGAGTACTTTTCAACCTTTTTATTTATTTATTTTTTGAATCATAGTCTTGCTGTGTAAACCTGACTGGCCTGGAACTCACTTTGTAAACCAGGCTGGCCTGTCTCTGCCTCCCCAATACTGGGATTAAAGGTCTGTACCTTACTCAGCCCCTTTCATTGTGTGTGTGTGTGTGTGTGTATAGTTTGAGACTTAGTGCTGTTGGATCCCAGGCGGGCCTGGAACTCACCGTGACTTGTCTGCTCCTGCTCTGCTGGGTTGATAGGCATTTGGCACCGTACCTGGCTCTACATAGGACTGTTTTAGGCATGAAGACTGCCACTATCCTATGTCATACCACCACCCACATTTCTTTTGGGCCCGTTTGGTATTTTCTTACCTCTGCATGAGGGAAAGGTGGCTCTGGGAGGTAAACTTTACTCTGTTTGTTGTGACAAAGCCTTTAAAGAGGAAGACACAGGTGTTAGGCAGTGTACTGGGAGTCTACTACCACCTAGTGGCAGCAGCACAAACATTAAACACTCCAGTTTTTTAAAGCTTTCACTCTGGCATAGACTCTGAATAAAAGCTGGGCCCTGCTCATGCAGGATGCTGCCTCTTGTAAGTACAGTTTTTATAAACAAACAAACAAACAAAACCCAAACCAAACCACCAACAAACCCCTACTTGTTTTTGTTTTTTGTTTTTTGGTTTTTTTTTTTTTTGGTTTTTTGAGACAGGGTTTCTCTGTATAGCTCTGGCTGTCCTGGAACTCACTTTGTAGACCAGGCTGGCCTCGAACTCAGAAATCTGCCTGCCTCTGCCTCCCGAGTGCTGGGATTAAAGGCGTGCGTCACCAAGCCCGGCTCCCCTACTTGTTTAAAATCATCCAGTCCCAAGGGATTCTGGGCCTTCTGCAGCCTCTGCAGGCTGTGCACTGCACATGTGGTACACAGACAGACATGCAGGCTGTGCACTGCACACGTGGTACACAGACAGACATGCAGGCTGTGCACTGCACATGTGGTACACACACAGACATGCAGGCTGTGCACTGCACATGTGGTACACACACAGACATGCAGGCTGTGCACTGCATATGTGGTACACAGACAGACATTCAGGTTGTGCACTGCACATGTGGTACACACACAGACATGCAGGCTGTGCACACATACACATAAAATCAAAATAAGTAAATCTGCAGAAAAGAGAACGAGAACTAAGAAGTAATAAGAGTGGGATGTAGTGGTGTATGCTTGCAACCTCAGCAGTTAGAACCCTGGGGGAAGGGAAATCCAGAGTTCAGAGCTAGCCTCAGCTACATAGTGAGTTTGAAGCCAGACTCAGCAACATGAAACCCTGCTTCAAAGAAGTGGTGTATGAGTACATGCATCATTGCCAGTGCAGAGACTGGGAAGCCAGCGCAGGCACCGCTATGCCCAGGTGAGTACACTAGACACCCAGGTTTTGGAGCTACCATTTTTATAACTGTTTTGAGTTTTGCTTTGTGCATGCTAGACAAGAACTCTGCCTTGGCACTGTGTCCCAGACTTGATTTGGATCTTGGCCCCTTTCCACTCTTGGTCCTTTTCCTATTTCAGGATCTAGTCTGAGACACCATGTTATGTTTAGTGCCTTTTCTGAGACATGGCTCCATTACAGTAGCACTACTACACCAGTTGCAGGGAACTGAGATGGGAGAATTAGAGTTTGAGGCCCGACTGGGTTACATACCGAGAGAGACTTTGCTTTAGACAAAGCTGCAGAGGAGCCTGGGAAACTGCAATGTGACAAACAAGACCAGAAAGCTCAAGCTCAACAGGCCAGCCGATGGGTGACTGTCTGTCTGTCTGTCTGTCTGTCTCTGCTCTGTCTCTGTCTCTCTCTCATTTTTGCCTTCACTCACTCTGTAGACCAAGCTGGCCTCAAACTCAGAGATCTAACTGCCTCTGCCTCCCGAGTGCTGGGATTAAAGTGTGCACCACCATGCCTAGCTTGGGAACTCTCTTTTAAGGACCCTGCCAAAATATTGTAAAAACAAGGGGTTCAGAGGTAAGAATTTAGACTAAGTCCCCAAAATGTATTTATTTTTTCCTATCTATAGTTTTCTTTCACCTTTCATCATTTTTTAAAAAGATTTATTTTTATTTTATGTATGTGAGTACACTGTAGTTGTCTTCAGACACACCAGAAGAGGGCATTGGATCCCATTACAGATGGTTGTGAGCCACCATGTGGTTGCTGGGATTTGAACTCAAAACCTTTGGAAGAGCAGTCAGTGCTCTTAACTGCTGAGCCATCTCTCCAGTCCTTTCACCTTTCTTTAAAATTCTCTTTTTGGGGGAAGGTAAAAACATGGCAGATACCTTCAGAGAATCACCTTACACATCTACATGGATACTAGCCCTTGGACATGAGCTGTGTCTGCATTTCAGGTTCAGGAAGGAGAAACCTGAGAGCTTAGTACTGTGCCCTGAACAGTAGAGGGCGATGCAGAAGGGACCACAGTCTGATTAGTGACCAGCAAATGACAGGAAAGCGCTCTCTGCTAAGAGAGATGTCCTCCCATCAGTTCTAGAATCTTCATGTAGGCACAACAGATAGGGACTTCCCCCTTGCTGAGACTGCAGCTGCTGGAGTTCAGCTCTATGAGTCTGTAATAACCCCCCCCCCCCAGATGCTCTGCCCCCAAAGCTACAGCTACGGCAGGCAGGCAGGCCTGCACTCCTGAGGACACTATGGCTCAGGAAGAGGCTCTGGGACTTTTCCTCTCCCCTCTCCTCTAAAAAGAAAACAAACCCAACAAGCAAGCAAACAAACGTGTCCTTAGTCTGGAGTTGGGGCTGATACTGGTACAGCAGGGAGCAGGGGACTTTTGCAGACTACAGCAGATAGATGCCCCTGAGACCAGGAACTACAGAGTAGTTTTGAGCGGACCCAAGTAAGCAGCTGGGCCTGAGCGTGTTCCCCCCTGGAGCACTCTTCCAAGCAAGAAAGGGGGGAGGCAGCGAGCTGGAGTGGAGTGATGGTGGTCCTGGCTTGGGGTTAGCAGGCCTAACTTGGCTCCACCACAATCCCTTGCTGAGTTACTCCACTCTAGAGCTCTAGAGCTAGCACTTGTTCATTTAAGCAACTGAATTCCTGTTAGGCAGCAAGTGCTTTGCAGGCCACTGTACAAAGGGGGCTAGCAGAGCAAAGCAGGCAGTCTAAAGCTAGTGGGGACTCTGGCCCTGACTGGGAAAAGTCTTACACTGGGCTCCAGGCCACACTGGAATGGCCTTAATGACACTTTCAAACGTTCAGTCCCTTGCTGCTTTCAGACGGTGACCAGCTGCCTAGAGGACTCCCAGTGTAGCTGAGGAGGAGAATGGCAGTTGGCTGGGAGGAGGGAGGGCAGCGACTAACACCGGGAGAGCTTAGAAGAAGAGCAAGACTTTTACTCTGAGCTCTCTTCTTGGTAAACCATGATCGCTAAGTCTCTCTAAGGGAAGAGCATACGTCCCCATCTTTCTCCTCTTTACACCCTTCCTTCTCCCTCTTTCCTAATGTTCCCCAAGCCCTCTTGAGGAGTTGGTGCTGACACTGCCTCTCCCTAGGCAGCCACACTCATTCTGTGTGTGCCAAGAACATTCCAAGCTGTGGTGCCTGCGCTGGCTTCCCGGTCTCTGCACCGGCAGTGCTGCATGTACTCACACACACCACTTCTTCTTCTTCTTTTATTTTTATTTTTTTGTTTTTCGAGACAGGGTTTCTCTGTGTAGCCCTGGCTGTCCTGGAACTCACTCTGTAGACCAGGCTGGCCTCGAACTCAGAAATCCACCTGCCTCTGCTTCCTAAGTGCTGGGATTAAAGGAGTGCATCACCACTGCCCAGCTAACACCATTTCTTTGAAGCAGGGTTTCATGTTGCTGAGGCTGGCTTCAAACTTACTATGTAGCCGAGGCTAGCTCTGAACTCTGGATTTCCCTTCCCCCAGGGTTCTAACTGCTGAGATTGCAAGCATACACCACTACATCCCGCTCTTATTACTTCTTAGTTCTCGTTCTCTTTTCTGCAGATTTACTTATTTTGATTTTATGTGTATGTGTGCTCAGCCTGCATGTCTGTGTGTGTACCACACATGCAGTGTACAGCCTGCATGTCTGTGTGTGCACCACGTGTGCAGTGCACAGCCTGCATGTCTGTGTACCACATGTGCAGTGCACAGCCTGCATGTCTGTGTGTGTACCACATGTGCAGTGCACAGCCTGCAGAGGCTGAAGAGGCACAGCCTAGCATCACTTGGGACTAGAGTTACAGACAATTGTCAACTGCCACGTAAGTCCTGGGAATTGAATCTGGGTTCTCTGGAAGGGTACTCAGAGCTCTTAATCACTGAGCTCCTCCACTCCCTATTTTAGTTTTGATAAATGTGTTTGCCCTGAGTGATGCTAACATTGGGTGAAAGGTGTCCGGGAACTCTATTGTCATTATGCTTTTCCGTAAATCTAAAATTATTCTAAGGTACAAAGTTTATTACTTAAACAGAAAGAAATCCAAGATAAAATTTTAAAAAAAGTATCAAACTGGGAAAAATGGCTAAAGTATGTTAACAAAAAGTTAATATCTTTAATATATACACAGAGTTCAAATATGTAATAGAGATATAAAACCTTTAAGAGGTAAATGGGCAAAAAAGGAATAATTTACATAAAAATATTTTGGCAAGTAGTATTAGATAATGAACATTAAAAATATTCCTACCCTTTATTCCAGTAATTCCACTTTTAGTAACTTACCTAAGGCAAATGCTATCATCATATATAGTCAGAATAGTATCAATTTAAGATTTATTCCTAAAAGGAAAAGCCCTGCCAGCCAATGAGAAGGTAATAAGCTAAGTATATAGATGCGAGTGGTGTGAGGAGACAATACTGTAGCCACGTGTGCTCACTGTGTGCTGTGTATTCACTGTGCTGTGTGCTGACTGTGTGCTGTGTGCTGACTGTGTGCTGTGTGCTGACTGTGTGTTCACTGTGTGCTCACTGTGTGCTGACTGTATGCTCACTGTGTGCTAACTGTGTGCTCATTTTTTGGAGACAAGGTATGGGCTGTAGCAGTTTGGCCTTGAACCTGTTCTCCTCCTGCCTCAGCTTCCCAAGTACTGGGAAAACAAACATTTGCTGCTCTTCACAAGGTTTCATAATGGTTTAGTATTATTGAATGTTTTCTGCTACATAAGCACTGCACTACTGAGCTGCAACCCTTTTAGGAAAACAAAATCAGAATTTAAAATTAAGAAGTGAAACTTGGCAAGGTGATATTTAAATAAACGTTAACTACTCAACATGATTTCTAGGTCAGATGGGGTTTATTTGGACAGTGGTGTTGAGGGCTCCAGGTCTTCATTATTTTCTATAATTTGTTTTTCTATATAATATGGCTTGCCCACTTATGAACTAACACACACCTGCAAAACAAACTCTCAGAAAGACCCTGCAGTACTCCAGTCCCTGTGCCGAGTGACGGCCATACTTGTAGGCACAGACCTGACAAGGTGGGGCACTGTCTCCCCAGGCCACAGGGCTGGACCCAGGAGTGTGCTGCAGTATTTTTATTGGGGGTATGAATGAAAACAAATTTCTAACATGTTAATTTAATCTGCAAATAATGCTTGGGGTATCCTATGTGGGGAAGACACTCGTGTGTAAGGATAAAAATTGAGGAGTAAAGACAAGGAGCAGTCCTATTGATCAAGGAGAGCAGAGTCAACTCCGGAAGATGCCCACAATTCAATGGGAAGGAAAAACCCACACACCAAAACCAGGAGTGGGGTGAGGGGCATAACACTGGGATATGTTATAACATGGTAATGTAAAAATCCCAACACTCGGGAGGCAGAGGCAGGCGGATTTCTGAGTTCTAGGCCAGCCTGGTCTACAGAGTGAGTTCCAGAACAGCCAGGGCTATACAGAGAAACCCTGTCTCGAAAAAACAAAACAACACCCCCCCCAAAATTCCATTTTCAGTGAGGAACTTAGTAACTGCTGTGTTTCCATTTGGTCACCATGTTACTAAAACTAATTGGACATATTCTATTCTGTGTTGCATGGCTCCTGAGAATTTAGAAATTACATCTACCTCCACTTCCCTCTTTTTGACCAGAGGAGTTAGACTCAAACTTCTCGAACATGGTCAGAGCTTAGTAACCTATGTCTAAGTGTCTTCTCTAGGAGTTGGTCAGCTTCTTGGTATAATAAAATGGATCTTTGATAAACTGGCTATGGAAATAAAGATCTAGCTTTTCTTATCAGATATAGGTAATTACAACAGCATGAGCTTGGGGTTTTCCTATCCTTTCTTGGTACCTTTGCTTCTAAATGCTAGCAGTGTATGGGATTTGACTTTTAGTAGTTCACACACAAGCACATGCATGAAATCTTAAGTATTCTTAAGAAATCACAGTTATTTTCATTTTTACCGACTGACCATACTTAAGCAGAACTCAGAAAGGATACTACTGACTTACCACTCGGCAAAAATCTGGGAAAACTCCAGTGAACTGTTGGCAACTGGGGAGATGAAGTAGAAAGGGATGTTGGAGAGGCCAGCGGAGTCAATGTATTGATATAAGCACTCCAGGAGGTCATAGATCACGCCTGAAGGATAGCAGGGGACCAACACGTTTCCTCCATTCCGAACTGTCAGAGCTAGAAAAGTTGAGGAGAGAGAAGATAGTACCAAAAGAACAATGTTAGAAAGGACAAATATAATCTTTAAAATGACAATTACATTTTTTCTCTTCTCCTATGTATGATATTATTTATTTTTGAGACAGGGTCTTGTTATGTAGCTTTTGTAAGGTCAAGCTCAACCTGAACTATAAGATGACTTCTGGCAGTTACATAAAGTTAGTATTTCTCAGAAACTTGTAGAACCACTCCCCATCAACCAAAAGGAGGCATTTCCCTGGCTCTGGTAGAGGGATTAAACCTGTGGCTCCAGGTTGCTTCAGTATCCTAAGTATGCACTAGATATTTCAAAGTCCATGGTGGTGCACTGCAGCGCTTCTCAATTCCTCCCTACTCTAAACGTCCTCCAGTCAACTTCCGTTCTGTGCCACCAGATTCACGAGTTTGAGTGCTTGGCCCATTTGCTACTATGGGGGTGAGCTTTTAAGGTCTTATATGCTCAGGCTTGCCTAGTATGGAACAGTCTTTCCTTGCTGCCTGCAGATCAAAATGTAGAATTCTCAACTCTGTCTCTAGCACCAGGTCTGCCTGCATGGTGCCATGCTTCCCACCATGATAATGATAATGGACTGACTGAACCTCTGAAACTGTAAGCCAGCCCTAGCTACTCATTCTCTTTATAACCCTGCTATTCTGTGTTCTCTACCCCACCACCTCCACACACAAAACCTTCCCATCTCAGCCTGTTCTTATGACCCACACACTTTTACAATTGTCTAATCTTTTGTAGAGAAGTGTACATTGGGCAATGCAAGATTGAAGGCTGATGTTCTCATCACTGTATAACTGAAACCCCTGGTAGGTTTTAATGTCTCCAGTGAACCTGAGCTTTAGGCAACTCCTTCTCTCTAAATTCTATTTCAAAATTTCAGGATGTTTCTGCTCAGTCTCTGACTGTGGCTGAGTGATTCAGAAGAAATAATCTGTTCCCTTTTAAGTCCTTTTCATCACACTTTCTGGCACTAGTATTTGTCTGTAAGAAATGATCTATTAGCCAGGCATGGTGGCGCATGCCTTTAATCCCAGCACTTGGGAGGCAGAGGCAGGCAGATTTTGAAGTTTGAGGCCAGCCTGGTCTACAAAATGAGTTAGTTCCAGGACAGCCAGGGCTACACAGAGAAACCCTGTCTCAAAAAACCAAAAAAAAAAAAAAAAAAAAAAAAAAAAAAAAAAAAAAAGAGAAATGATCTATTATCTGAAACACAGCCAGTTACGGAATGTGGAAATAATCACATTATGGGCTGTAATGTGTTAAAAGTATGAATGGCTGAAAAACTATAAAGTCAAGTTGGCTTTTGCTTCATTTACAAAATAATGGAGGTAGGTAGTCTGGAGAGGATCTGAAGTCTGTTGTCAAGAGCCTTCCCTACTCCTTCTGTGACAGACAGGTCTTCTCTAGAAGGCAGCATGGAATGAAGGAGACACTTCTGAGAGCCTGCTTCTGCCCAGAGATGCAAGGAAGGGTCACAAGTTTGCCACTCCAGCCTGGCTGGGCCTCAGTTTCCTCATTATTATGTGGGGATGAGTGAGGCCAGGGCTTTTCAAGCTTTACTCTGTATAAAAATTGCCGAGGGAGCATGCTGAACATGCAGCTTTTTGCCTAGTGGATTTTTAGAGGATGATCTCGGTGATCTTGAGGAGAGTGACATAGTGCGTGAGATGTTGGGTTTTCTCCAAATCTAAAGTTTCATAAGTTAGTGATTCTAGATTATTAACAAATACACAAAACTCAGATTCTATCTGAGACCAGTCCAACAACTTTTCTACAGTAAGAATAAATTAACCTCTGTCTTTAGAGCAGCAAACATGCTTAGTAGCCAGGCTCAAGGGATTTCAAAGGACAGTGCCTTCCATGCAAATAGAAGCCGGCCACATCTTCCTGGAGCCAGAGTAATACCACTTAAAATTGCTGGGAGGTGAAGGTCAGCCCTCAGCTCGGCTTGGCTAGCTAGCTCAGCCTTAATGTTTTGTGCCCCCTGCCACACCGGGGGGGGGGGGGTTCTATGTGGCAGCCAGCTGGCCAGTATGGTGACGTTCTGAAGCAGGGACATGAGGAGGGAGGTCAGGTCGTTTAGATTAGGTCATGGAGGCAGAGACCCCATGATGAGAATAGTGCCTCGGTAAGAAGAAGAATGGAGACACATGTCCTTTGCTCCACTCGAAGATGCAGGAAAAGAGTGGCCACCTGGGTCTCAGAGTTCCCAGTCTCTGGACTGTGAGACAAACGTGCTCACTGCCTAAGCCACTGTTAGTCCAAAGAAAACTCCGATTTTCCAAACTCCAAAACGCATATACCCAGAAATGAGCTCAGCTTAGCAAGATTTCTGGTGGTTAGATAAAAGCCAGCATTCCTCAGAAACTTGTGAAACAGGTTCCCATCTACCTCAGAGTCATTTCTTTTACTTTGGCAGAAGGAATGGACATAGGACTACCCATGGCGCCTATTAGCATGTCAAAGCTCATGCAGGCCTCCACATTCCCTCAGTATCACAAGTACCATCTAGACATTTCAGAGTCCACTCTAGCTCCTAGCCCTTCTTAACAATTTTAATTATTTATATTTATTTTATTTATATGAGTACACTATAGCCATCAGACACACCAGAAGGGGACAACGGATCTCATTACAGATGGTTGTGAGCTACCATGTAGTTGCTAGGAATTGAACTCAGAGCCTCTGGAAGAGCAGTCAGTGCTCTTAACTTCTGAGCCATCTCTCCAGACCCCATCCTACTTTCTTAAAATAAGGACAGGATTGTGAGATTTCGCTGCTCATCTAGTCTATAACACAATAAATGTCTTCCAGGCAGAAAACATCCTAGAGGGCTCTCAATTGAAATTTTCCCAAAAGAAGAAAAATAAAAGCAACCAAATGTTAGTGGGAACAATTCTGTGTTTCCATCTTTTCACTACTTTGAATTTCAAGTGTGAGTCATTTCTGAGCTAGTATTTGCAAAGCAGAGTGAGGGGCTGTGATTCTTCTGCTGTTACCTGTGAGCACACATCCTGGTCAAACCCACCACAGTGAGGGGTTAACCAACATGGTCTGTGAGAGAATGCTCAGTATCTCTTCTAGGAACTGCTAACAATTCCGATGTGTGTACAATTCCTAACCTACCTTTAGATTTACATTACTTGAGGATGGCTCCTGTGGACAACAATTCATTCTGAGGAAGAAACTAAGGGGTGGAAATAAATGGGAGCAGGGAGGCTTCAAAGAGGCACCAGAAGGCAGGATTCAAACGAGAAATGTACCCAAGTCCGACACCGAGTGGCCCTTACCGAGGTTGCTGCAGAACTCGCCCACCATGCCGTCCGGGTTTGCAGTAGGGATCTGTGTCAGCCCTGTGAGAATCAGAACGTCACTGTTTTTGAGAGAAGCTTGGTCCATGGGCTAAAAGACAAAAGAAAGCTCTAATTAGAACTTAGGAACTGTGCAGGGACCAGGGCTAACGCTGCTCTTGCTGTGTCTAGTCCAGCAGCAAGCTCTCCCACAGGGAGCAACAGTCCTGCCATGACTGGCTGGCTACACCATATCTAGCTTCACAGAACTGGATATTTAAGATCACTCTTTCCCTATCTACACGTGCTTTTCAATCACAACTAAGGCTTCCTATGTCTACAGTGCTTCCCTCTTCAGAATGCCACGCACATGCATTCTACATGGTTTTAAATTTCAATATGGAGCAACCTAGAGAGTGTGCAAGACAAAGCTGCTGAGCTCACTTCCACAGTTTTTGGGTTGTTTCAAGGTAGAGCCGGAGAATCTGCATTTCTAGCAAGTTCCCAGGCAATGCTCCTGCTGCTTGCCTGGGAATTACATGTGAGCTGAGTAGCTGCGTTCTCAGAATAACTGTGAAGCATGGGAGGCAAGCACATGCTATGGGAAGACAGAGGCAGGGTGAGTTCCCTATGTATCAAGGGTAGAAGAACCAGAAGGAACACTGGGTTAGTCCTCTTCCCAATTCCACAACTAGCTCATAATTTGAGCAAGCTTTGAGCCCAGTTCCCTATGAGATGGGACAGTCCTTTAGTTAAGTTTTGTGAGTCTTGGGGGCTCACACGCTCTCTCTGCTTGTAAACTGTGAACCCCACTGGCACATGACAATGAGTTCTTTAAGATGTTGGATTTGAACTGTGATTATTTCCAGAGCAATTAAAAACATTCCGCTTTTCTGCATAAACTAGGATTTGGTTGGAAGCAAAGTTGCAAGAACTGAGAGGCCGGAGAGTCCACAAATGTTTTCATCTTGTGACTACCTGTCCCGAAAAACCCTGGGCCATATGCTTCATGAAAAAGTCTCATTCTGCCTTTCCATGCCACAGTCTACTCCCCAGCAAAGAAAGAAGACCCAAACAGAGCAGCCTAGCAAAGCTTCAAATCTAGACTGCCACCTTTGAGTATCCGTAACTCTTAAAAGATCCTCCTTTAACACTGAGTATGGGAATATGGAGGCACTGGCTTCACTATTTTGTTAAGTAACAAGGTATGGTCCTGTTATAAACTTCTTTAACGGGGCACAGTGGGCTCAGTGTGTTACAGGCAGTGTGTGACTGGCTTGTTTCCTCTCCTTAGATATTTAGTAATGTGTCTAGCAGCCCTTTCCCTTCCTGGGCAGAACATCTCAGGTCCATACTTATGTTTCCACAAAAGGAAGGAAGTGTGCACTGGTGGGGTTACAACGGTTTTTACGGTAGCTATGCAATAAGCCTTGGACTGTTTCCTGTGTATACAGAAGGAAACTGAACTCGTGACAAAGGGGACCCAGCAGTGCAGTAAGTGGCATATTTGGCTTAAGACAGCAACCGTTTTATATATACATTAGTCTATACTGACTGATGGAGGTAGACTTCAGAGGGCCCCAAAATTCCCTAAAAAGGTGTATATGATTCTGCGTGCCTTTGCAGATTTAACTGGTGGTCAGAAAGGGCCATGACCCCTAAAAGTGTAAGAATGACTGATCCAGAAGAAGACACAGTGAGGACAAACCACACCGAAAGGACACTACCTCTGAGCCTCAGCCATTAACACCATCTTTTGAAAATTAATACCCACAAACAAATGCCAGGCAGTGCTTTGATGTGAGGACCACTGAGCTGTAACCATTATAAGATACTTGGTGTCCCAGTTTACAGATGTTTGTAATTTCAGCCCTAAGCAGAGTTAGCCTTATTGACTCCCAGAGCTCCAGACAGATACAGGCTGTTAAGACTTTAGTGACACCTTCCAATCCCAGCTGACACTTCAAATGTCTGTACTTTTCCAAAGCAATATAGGCATTGCTGGTGTCAGGAGCATTTGAGGAGTGATAAAACACAAACAGAAAAACTTATCTTGCTCAGCTCAAGAATTAAAAGCACCTCACTGATGGCTATAAACAGATGGAGTAAACTAGTAAAAACTCTACAGTAAGGGGGCTGGAAAGAAGGTTCAGGGTTAGGAGCACCAGCTGCTCTTGCAGAGGACTGGAGTTCAGTTTCCATAACCTACACAATGTCTCAAAATCATCCACAACTCTAGTTCTAGGGGATCTAATACCCTCTTTTGACCTCTGCAGGTACGAGGCCTGCATGTAGTATCCCCTTTTATGCGTATAAATGCATAAAATAAAAACAAAAATAAACATCTAAGGCTAGTGAGAACTGTCTTTACCAAATTTGTTCTCTAATTTTTTCTCTAACTTTAATTTTTTGTTTGTTTGTTTGGGACAGAGTTTCTCTGTGTAGCCCTGCTAGTCCTAGAACTCTCTCTGTAGACCAGACTGGTCTTGAACGCATGGAGATCTGCCTGCCTCTGCCTCCCCAATGCAGGGATCAAAGGCATGCACTACTGCCACCTGGCTAACTTTAATTTTATAACCACACACTCACTTATAAAATAACAGGTTTGACTGTGACATTTCCCTTCACATGTAGAATCCACGTTGATCAGATTCCCTTCTCCTCTGCCCTCCTCTCCTCCCTCTTCCCTCCAAACAGTCTCTTTGTCTTTCCATTTGACATCTATGTTTTTGTGAGTACAAGTGCATTGGTGCGTATGTACACACATGTGGACATGAAGGTGTGCACGCCTGTGTGTCCATGTGCAGAACCCAGTAGTAAAAAGAGAAAAGTATAACTGGGAAAGGGCTAATGAGGACAGAATGATGTCTATGAACAGGGTGGGCAATAAGAAGTCATCAGCCTGAAACAGGGATTTGCCTTTGGTCATAACAGTACTTATAGCAGACAACGAAGGCCAAGAGGGCGGGGAGAATGCAGAACAAGGCCCTTAAGGTGAGGTACTGATTCCACTCTTAGATGTGAAACAGGATCCAGCCAGAAGCAAGCCAGTGTGCAGAAGACTACAGACTGACATACACAGGAGGAATGGCAGCCTGGCTGAGAGAAAGTGAAAACAGTAGTTAGCAACAACACAGGGAAATCTCAAGGTCCTTTGCAAAGGTTAAAAGCTCTACAAATGAAATGGTTAAAGATTTATTGCCTAGGAAAGGAAGAAATACTTCCCCAACCATAAACTACAACTCTGCCCTCCAAAACCGATTCAAATCCCACACTTTGGTGCGCTCCCCCATTCCCTAGCCCTGGACTCCCAGTGGACTGCTGGTCTTATAATAATGTCCTGATGCACTGTGGAGGAAAGCTCTTCCCCTATCAGAACTCCTGTAAAAGGCACACCCAGCATCTTTTCCTCCCTTGCCTCTTTAGACAGCTAAGGGGTGGGGCTTAGGGAACAGCTTTGACTCAAGGAGGAAATTAATACATAAACACACACAGGAATGCACTTAGGCAGCACACATTATTCTTGAGAGAAGGAAATACTCTGAGGAGAGATGGTGTCCACACAAAAGGGACAAACAATGGAGAACGACACAGAGGCCAGCCAGCTGTGATCCCCTCCAGGCTTCTGGGGTGGGGGTGGGGGGCTTGGTAACTGAGCCAGAGGCACCAAAGATTCAGGGACGGTGTACTTTAGCTTTCTTGTGGTCCTTGTTCCAATATGATGTCTAGCTTTCACTGTGGAACATCTACATCAAAGTACCAACAAACAGCAATAAGACTTTTGGGAAAATTCAGAAGAAGAAAATTGTCAACAATATAAAACCAAACCAACCAACCAAGTGGCCACCTCAGATCTGAAGAATAGTTCTTTTTTTATTTTTTGTATTTTTTATTTTTTAAATTTTTTTTTGGTTTTTCGAGACAGGGTTTCTCTGTATAGCCCTGGCTGTTCTGGAACTCACTTTGTAGACCAGGCTGACCTTGAACTCAGAAATCCATCTGCCTCTGCCTCCTGAGTGCTGGGATTAAAGGCATGTGTCACCACGCCCGGCTTTGAACAACAGTTTTAAGGGCTTTAAATTTATAATATTTTCTTTAGATTTATGGGAGAAATACACATTTATAAGAGCATGAATGAGACAAAGATATAAACTGTCTAGATGCTCGCAAGCCAGGAATTGATGAAGGGAACATGGCAGATACCCATATCATGTAACCCATTCAGTTAAACAACCGTAGCCTTGTCAGGTGCAGCAAGATGGATGTGACTGGGAACAAACTGGGAAGAGTACATTAGGAAATTACCAGCTACAGAAATGCAGACGGCAAAGTACTGCATGTTCTCTTTCATGTGCTGAAAGAGAAAACAAGATAGATAAATAAATAACCCATACCCGCCCCTCACACACAAATCAAAGAGGACGGTGATTATAAGGCACTGGGAAGAGGAGGTGTTGAGAACGAAGGAACAATGGCAGGCTATGATCAGTATGCACCGCACGCATGTGTGGAAATAGCATAGGAAAATACATTAGTATGTACAATTAATTGTGCTAACATCAACAAAAACAAGAATTAAAAAAAAAAAAAAAGTCCTGTCTAACCCAAGTCTATCCAGACAGAATGGACTAAAAACAAAACTGTAGTAACATATCATTGGGTTATTTAAGGGACGAACAGTGTGGAGCACATTATGACCTATTTAAGATGAACCACAAAGCACCACACACCAAAAATTTAACAGTTAAATAACAAAACCAGAGTTTTTCAGATTTACGAAGACAAAATGGGTAAAGCAATGGAGTTAACTATAAGATATAAGGAAGGAGATAAAGGGCAGAATAAAGAACAAAGATTCATTAATAGTCTTCAGGTCACATGATTATCTCAGGCTCAGAGAAAGCATCAAAAATGAAGACTAGAGGAGAAAGTGCTTGATAAATAGGTGTAAATCATAATGATAGCATCTAAAAGACTGCAAAAGCATCATCTAAGGGACTGTAAAACACTCCTTTTAAAATCTGGCACACAACAAGGACTGCAGCAACCATCACTTGTGTTAACATCCCACCATGGAAGGTGTACTGCAGTCGGAGGGCTAGGCATGGTGCCCGAGTGGCAGTGCCAGCAGAGCAAGCACTGAGAACACGTGCCCTTCCTTCTTGTTCAGGACGCTCTTTGCTAGGGTCCCAATTTTCTTCTCTCTTTCCAGCCATACTTACACGAGATTGTTTTTCTTCCTTTCACAGTCTACTGGTAAATATTTTCCTGCAGATTGGTCTCTGGCCTCTGGCCTTTTATTTATATAATTAAAGAAAGTATGATGATTCTCCAGTTTGTTTCTAGACTTGCTGTCAACCCAGGTTCTGGCTATATTTCTAGCTAATATGATATATGATAATGATAATCCATCATTATCAACAACTTTCTTTCACCTTGCCAACTCTTTGTCAAATGCATTATCCTATTATCCCTATCTTCAATGCTGTCCAAACATAGAATATTTGACTACATTTTTCCTTCTCTGAAGACAGTGGCCATCAATAAATGCTCTACATTTAAAAAAATCATACTGAAGTCTGTATTTATCTATGAGTACATGTGTGCACTTGTGGCCTGGTGAGACGACAACCACCAGGGGTTGTGGGTCCTAGGGACTGACCTCAGGGCATCAGGGTTGGCAAACAGGCACCATTACCCACTGAACCATCTTGCTGGCCCAGCATAAAGGCTTCTTAGACCAAAGCCTTGCCTATGTTCTCTTAAAGCCACCTCTCCTCTCCTGCTGCCTCTGGCTCAGGGAAAGGCCTCTTTCCCTGTGTTTACAGATCACTGCACCAATTGTGTGGTGTTCCTTTGGTCACAGGGGCTCCAACCCAGCAGACCAGAGGACAGACTTTCTGTGAAGTTTACCTTTAAACCTGCCATTATAGCATATACTTAGCTATAAGTGATTCACAGACAAACAGGTGTGTCTATAACCCAATAAAACCTTTTCAGAATAAATACTAGGTCAGATACAGCCCCAGAGCCAGAGTTTATTGGCTTCTACTGTAGAACATCATGCTTTGTTCAAACTAAAACTTCTTTATCCCCACTTATTCAATACAAACCCCACAACGTAGGTAAAGGAAACAAAATCTATTTTCCCCCTCTGTTACATATAGCACAGGATACCAAATAGAGATTAAAACCAGCTATTTAGGTATGTGGCTCATTATTCTCGAGACCTTATTTTCCCTTTAAATTTATGGCCCTTGGAAGAACAATTTACTGGAAATTACGTCAACAGTGCTGTAAAGGTTTTGATCTAAGCAGGACAAATCAGAGCGGCTGGCAGCCAAGTTACCCTTCTGTCTTTTAGGGCAGAATACATCAAGAATGAAAGCAGCTGCCAATAAAAAATTTTGATTCAATGAGGCAGACTGTGATGGCACTGATGGGATTTTGATCTCAATAAGCGGGAAGGGCCCAGAGTTCTGCGAGCTACAGGAAAACACGGAGACTTGTCTTCTCCAGACCCTGAGATAAAACTTGGTTGTAAAAAAATGTATGAGCCAGGGTGGTGGTACATTTGTAATGATAGTATTACAATGTTCAAGGCCATCTTTAGCTATATCCAAGCTTAGAGCCAACCTGGGATACATGTCCTGCCCCCACAGAAAATATGAATAAAAACGGCAGATTGGCAATAGCACCTGGTGTTTCAAACAGAGCACAGAGTTCTTTTACCTATTTGAAAATGGAGTATGCTAGCTAGCTTGAGTTAGCCATCCTGTAAGGTGTGTATATATGTATGTGTACACAAATAAACAAATGTTAAAATCATACATTTATCTGTCACAAATATAGCAAATACTTCTATGACACGGGGACTTTCTGTATGAAGTATGGCAAGCATTAATCCCATGAGGGGACAGAGCACAGGGACAAGGATTCCTATGTACCCAAGGAAAGCAATTTTGTGACAGAATGAGGAGGCTGTGGTATGGACCAAAGCAACTGTCAGGGAAGGGGCAGAACTACGAAGGAAGCAGAGGGTCTAGGTTCCAGGTCTAAGGCAGAAGGGGCTGTGATCCATGTCTAAGCTTCACCTTCTATTTTATTATGAAGACAGCAACATCTTAAAGTTAGGGTCATAATGTAACAAATTTCAAAGATAAAATGTTACAAGGACTTCCTCAAGTTATCTATCCAGCAACTGGCTACCTAGTCTCAACCACTCTTTATAAAGTCAAAAGAACCAGGGTTTATAAAATAGTTCTCTATAAATACCCAAGGATTAAATATTATATTCCTAACAATATTTATATATATCTTATTATCAAATGTAACTGTAATGCATGACTAACTTAAGCCTCCTAATAGCAACCCTTCCACATCAAAGTACAATGGGACGTGGTTGTAAGTTATTGTATGCCTTTAAGCCTAGCACTTGAGAGGCAGAGGCGGGTCAGTTCCTCAGTTGGTAACCAGTCTAATCTAGACAGTGAGTTCCAGGCCAGCCAGGCAGATCTACAGGGTAAGACCCCGTTTGAATAAAAAAATACAAAACATACAGTAGGCAGGGGCCTGGGAAGTGGCTCCTATAGCATAAGCATGAAGATCTGAGTTCAGATCCCTAGCACCCACTTAAAAAGCTGAGTCTGACAACACATGCCTGTAACCTATCTGAGCTGGGGTGGAGACAGGTGGATCCTTGAATCTCACTGGCTAATCAATCAAGCAAAACTGGTGTCATTCAAGTTTATGAGAGACCACATCTCAAGGAATTAGGTTACAGATGGATCACGCAAAGACACCTGGCCTTGACCCTTTTCTTTTCTTTTTTTTTTTTTGTTTTTCGAGACAGGGTTTCTCTGTATAGCCCTGGCTGTCCTGGAACTCACTTTGTAGACCAGGCTGGCCTCAAACTCAGAAATCTGCCTGCCTCTGCCTCCCAAGTGCTGGGATCAAAGGCGTGCGCCACCACGCCCAGCTGAACCTTTTCTTTATACATATGTACACATATACCCATGCTAATAAGTGTACACACACACACACAAAGAATGAATAAAAGATCCAATCAGAACTCATTCCGATCTACTAAGGTGTGTGTGTGAGTGACCTGCCCCTGTCCCTTCCCTGGCTGTGCAGTACCCTGCAGCCACAAGGGCTTTCCCTGCTCTTCAACAAAGCCCTGTCTGTCCTGCTTCAGGGACTCCATGAGCCATCTCTCTAGGCTTTGCCTCACAGCTTAACGTGGCTCTTTAATCTGGGTTACAAATGGACTATCCAATCCAAACTATCTCCACTCCCCTACAACTAAAGCCGCTGTGTTATCCTCGGGATTTCTATCTCAGTCTAAGCCAGACTGCTCATTTATCTACTCATCTTTGTCCTGGTGACGCTCAACTGAGGACAAGGTATACCAGCAGAGACCTTGCCTAGTGCTCACTCAATCCTGATGCTGAGATCAGGGCCTGATACCTGCGCTCAGTATGTATTCAGCAGTTAGTATGTGCTGAGAGAATCAACGATTTCTGTGTCCAGCATCAGGCCAGAGTCTTGGACGGACCGGGAATCATCACCCTAGAGATAACCTTGAGCACAACAGAATTCCTTCTGAAGAAAGAAGATCCTAAACACGGGAATCTAAACGGTCTAACTCACTCTCCTAGACTATCTAAGATCTAGAGTATCATAGGAGATTATGAAGGTTTGAAACTGTTCCTAGACCTGCTGAATTTGAATTAAATATATGTATAGGTTGCTGGTGGTTAAAAGATAACTTACCTGAGGGTGTGTGGTAAGCAAGGAGGATCCGGAGACGTAAGATACTTTCTCATAATGTGACTGGATAATCCAGTTAGAGCTTCCAAGGGCATAGCCAGAGCTCAGAGGGGTTACCTGGACAGCACCAAATAGCTCCTAAAAGAACCACACAGAGAACATGCAGCTGTCAGCAAGCTAAGTGGGTTTAAAGGGGAAAGCAACACAACTGTCCTTATTTAAAGCAAACTGGAAACAGACGGAAATGATGGTGGCTGTGCTGTAAGGGAAGCAGTTCTGCAGTCTGCCACCTCAGCTCCTTCACGCTCTGTCACCAGGCACAGGAGCCCAGGTATTAAAAGGCAAGTTAGGAAACAGTCAAGACTCAAAGTCCAGTTTTCCCTTTCCACCGTAGGTTAGGTTCCAGTTCGGAGTGGCCTCAGCTGCAGGTCAACAGCAGCAGGAATTCTTATCATCAGATCAGCTTTAAAGTCCCCTTTGGTAAACCACTTCTCTGTTTCCGATTGCTGTTGCCTCAGATGGGAAAACTTGTGTCTGGTTTCTCAGGAGACAGGGTGGAGCAGATGCCTTTCTCCAGACTCACCAGCTAACCAATTGAGTTCGGGGGAGGGGGGGGCAGGGAATGGGGGTGATGCATGAGTACCACTGAAAAGTCTGGAGGGTAGAGAATCTGCCTGCATTCTTTCCCTGGCATTCACACGAAGGTGGCAGAGTGGCTTGGAAAGAGAGCTCCGAGAATCCCCCAGGGACTCAACACAAACAATAGCACTCATGGGAACACTCACAATTTTCTGGGAATATCCCACCAGCTGGATTTTACTGAGGGCTGAGTTCACCTCCTGCATCGTGTAGCATCTTCTCCAGGTTGACACTTCCACTGCATCCTTGAGGGGAGAAGGCAGCAGCCTGCAAACACAGCACAATGCCAATCGCTGGATGAGCATGCCGTCAGTTACCAGACACTGCTAGCAATATGACCATATTACTTAAGTTGGGCAATTTATTGCCATAGGACTATTCAGGGGTTCTTTAATAATCATTATTTAATATAAGGCCAGTATTGTTGTCTCTTACTGATTCTAATAATTTGAGTTATGGCTTTTTTGTCAATCCAAGGTTGTCAATTTTATTAATAAAAAAAATGTGTGTGTAGTGAGTGGCTCAGAGGGTAATAGCTCTTGCTGAACAAGCTTGATAACCTGAGTTCAATCGCTGAAATCTATGTAAAAAGCTGGAGGGGGTGGTAGGCATGCAGAACATAACCCCAGGACTCTTACTGTGAGAAGGGAAAGGAGACAGGAGAATGGGCAGAAAGCTCCCAGCCAGCTAGCCTGGGGTGTGGAGCATAGTGGTAGAAAAACGAGAGACCCCTGACTTCCAAAAGTTGTCCTTTGACCACTTGGGCACCATACCATGCACACACCCACACTTTCAGATGTATGCATGAAAATACACACACACACACACACACACACACACACACACACACACACACTTTCAGATGTATGCATGAAAATACATACACACACAAAATTTTAAACCTTTTTGATTTTGTTGATTTTTTTTCCTATTATGTTTTTTATTTCCATTTTATTTATCCAGCGTATAGTTGTGATTTTTAAAATCTATACTGATAATCCCCACAGTCCAACTGGACTGTCCAGTCATTCGCCTTGGTTTGTTTGTTTGTTTCCTTTTTTGGCTTTTTAAGACAGGGTTTTCTGTGTAGTCCTGGATGTCTAAGAACCCACCTGCCTCTGCCTCCCATGTGTGGGATTAAAGGTGTGGCCACCACTGCCTGGCTTCACATTTATTTTTATTACTGATAAACTGTATCTTCCAATTTCATTTTTGCTGTTTGTCTTACCTCGTCTTTCCATTACTGCTTTCTTCTGGACTACTTTCTGATGTAGCTTTTAAATTTCTTTTCCATCATTTTTAAAGTAATTTTATTAACAGTGTTTGAAGGTTTTCCATATTGTGAGAGCAAAACAGGAGCAAAAGACCTTGCAGGTTAAGGTTTCTGTTTGCAGCTAAGACAGTTAAGAATAAGTTCCCAGCCAGGCGTGGTGGCACATGCCTGTAATCCTAGCACTTGGGAGGCAGAGGCAGGCGGATTTCTAAGTTCGAGGCCAGCCTGGTCTACAGAGTGAGTTCCAGGACAGCCAGGGCTACACAGAGAAATCCTGTCTCAAAAAAAAAAAAAAAAAGAATAAGTTCCCTTTGTCCTGTGCAGGTTGAAATTTCTGTTTGTAGGTAAAGAATAAGTTCCTATGTTAAGTCCCTGCAAGTTAAGGTTTCTATCTGTAATTAAGAGTAGTAAGTTCCTGTTTCTTAGATCTAGGTAAACTACAAAACATGTTTTTCACCCCACAATAAACTTGGGACCCCATTCCCATGATTCCCTTCCCTTTGTTCCTTCCCTTCCATTGTACCTTTCTAACAATGTAAACAGCCAGCCCTCTCTGTGAACACTTATCTCTCTGATAAAAGGGAACTCAAGAGGAAGGCAGGGGCTGCTCTCAAAAATCCTGACTGAGGGAAAGGCTGGGCAGTCCCAGGTGTACCCCAAATAAAGCTTGCCTCAATTGGACAATCATAAATTCAGTCTTTCTTTTTGAAAATTTCAAGTTCAATAATATATAACTTAAAAACGATTTATTTCATTTCTACTTTTCATCTGTATGTGTGAATAACTGATTGTATGTGCATCATTTGAGTGGGTGATACCAAGAAGACCAGAAGAGGGAGCCAGATCCCTGAAAGTGGAGTTATAAGTAGTTTTGATCTGCAATGTGGAGGCTGGGAACCAAACCCAGGCCCTCTCCAAGAGAAGCAGGTTCTTTTAACCATTGAGCTATCTCTCCAGCCCTTAATGATATATGTACTCTAACACAGAACATTTCTACTTGAACTATATCCATCCCCCCACCCCCCGCCCCAGTGCTAGGGATTCTCAGGTCCTTGCACATTGTGTATCATGCTCTGCCTCTGAGCTATACCCCAGACCAGGCGTTTCTACCTAAGATCTCACATTCTCTATCCTGTTAACAAAAGATAAATAAAATAAACTTCACCAGTGGGGCTGAGAAAAAGAGTGAGTTTAACACTGGTGAGGCTCGACAGAAAGGGGAATAAATATGACCTCTGTGCCCTTTAACACCACCATCAAAAACATTCCTTGATGAAAAAATACTGTTTAAAAATATTCGTAAGGACTTATCTGGAAGATTAACCCGTGTGAGCCTGACTGTAAAATCTAAGTTAATGTGCTCCCAATGAATTGAATGTATGCATTAGGCTCTATTTTCTCCCCAAACACACTGAGCAGCAGAGCATTTCATGCACTCTCTCTCTCTCTCTCACACACACACACACACACACACACACACAAACACACTTGCCAACACACCTACCCACCCTCATCTGTACTCTAATGGTTCTCCCTATACTCAGGGTAAAACTCAAGGCTCTTAGTCATATTATCCCTAGATTGCTACGAGAAGTACTAAGAGATGATGGAAAGATGGGAGTGACATCCAGACATGCCTGGATTTCAACCTAAATGTGCCAAAATGACAGGTCCCATGGCCAGGTAGCACATGCATTGTCCCTCAAGCCAGAGCGAGGCTCTGAGGAGGGGAAGTGGCTCTGAACTCTCTCTAGGGTCTTGAGAAAGAAGCCAAGCTACTACCTGTCCTTAGTTCCTCCTTGAAATTCCCACCACCAGGGTCCAGTGCTAACGCCTCCCAGGGTCGCCTTCCAGGAAAAATAGTGACTTTTCCCTTGGGCTGCATGGGAGCCAGACTCCCTGACTGCAGGCCAGAGCTAGAAGGGTATAGAGGGCGTGGCTAGAAGAGCAGAGTGCAGCCCAAAGTGCTTCTTCCAGGTGAGTGTGCTTTATATGCTCCCCTGCAGCTGGCTCCAGTCTCTAGGAGACTAAGTAGGAAGGCACACACAAGGCAATACCACAAATAACTCTCCCTGTGTGGGTCTCTTTCCCCACTCGATACCTGGCACTTCTACTACCTTGAAGCAGCATGACCTTTCTTTCCTGCTAGGACTGAGGTCTGTAGCAGCTCTGTGAACACGGGTCACTTTGCTGGAGATTAAACAGTGTTATGTCAGTAGACAGTTGGAGGCAGGGTCTGAATCTTAAGGGAACATTTCAAGCACGAGGACGAGAAGTATCTACCATTTTTGTCTTTGGTAACCCAGGGTCTAATTTTAGAGAATATACTAGGCTTGTGAAAACCCAGACATATTTTCGGATAAACTTACAAACAGCATCTAGAGACACGGCAGACAGCATTCTACAGAGAAACTTCCTCTCCATGTTTCTGACAATCCATCAGAGCACTGCGGTGAGGGGAGCAGGCTTGTTCAGCATGCCGCTCCTTTTAGTTTGACTAATATATACTGAGATAGCAAGGCACCTTTTACCTGATTCTGTCACATCACAGATGGAGTTAACTTCCTTCTCACTTTTGTATATGCTGCACCTAGTACTGAATACAAACAACACAGACACATGCACACACAAACACAGGCTCACATCATGGCTATCCCCTGAACGGAAAAAACCAGCAATCCTAAATCCACCTGCACAAGCAGGTGAGGTTAAAGGTCACTCTAACACAGAGCGAGGACCACAGAGACCACCAGACAAAAGGTCAAGAGAGCACACCTGGAAACTGAGCAGTCCAGTGAACTCTGGCTTCAGGTCTGACTTCCTGGATCGGGGTTTTGTGGTGGGTCACTTTAGACAGGGCTCCTCATGACACCACTAGCCTGTATTTAGCACACTGGACAGGCCCCTCCCTGAGCATAGACCACGTGCTTGCTTCTCATGAACAGAATATGAACAAATGATGCGACTCTGAGAGCAAAGCACTGCAGAATGCCCCCTTTCTCTTTTTGTGTTTTTGCAAGCTCTGATGAAACCAGCAGCCATGCTGTAAAAAGTTCAACTGATAGGCACACAGCGGAGGGGCTTGAGGGAGGCCTTAGTTCAACATGAGGTGAGCCTGGGAGATCCTTCCCAGCGGGACTTGAGTTTACCTGAAGCCTGCAAAGATGCAGAAATGGAGAAGCTATACAGTGTTGGGACCATGATAGTATCACACATCTGAAGTCCCTGCAGTTCAGGAGACTAAGACTTGAGTCCTTGAGTTTGAGACTGGACTGAGGAATGTAATGAGATCCATTCCCTGACACACAAAAAGCTGGGTTTCTGTTCTACTATAGAGGCAGCATTATAATTCTCAACTATATAGGGTTGTTCTCAGGCATCCTTGAGGTCTTTTTAATAAAGCCCAACTGTACAGAACAATTAAATTGGAACAGATTGCTTTTTATATCTAAGATAAGGACTTTCACTTCCTTTATTTGAAACATTTCTTCTCTTTATCTCTAAAGTGAGGGAAACATTTCTTCCTTACAAACAGCAAATAAATGATATATAGTGAACATATACATTCCTTTTTCTTTTCTTTCTCTTTCCCCTCCTTCCCTCTGTGCCTCCCTCCCTTCCCTTTCAAGATAGGGTTTCACTGTGTAGGCCTGGCTGTCCTGGAATTAGATCTGTAGATCAGACTGGCATTAAACTCACAGAGACCCACCTGTTACTGCTTCCCAAGTGGTGGGATTAAAGGTGTGTGCCAAGACCACCCAGCCAAATTAATTTTCCTCAGGCTCCAGAGGGTACTGGCTCAGGAAACCGTGGCACATACCAAAATCTGTGGATGCAATTCTAGAAAACAGCACAGTGCTTGTACAGTCATATGCAAATTCTCAAATATACCTTATTATTCTTTAAACAATTAGAGATAAGTCTTGTCATATAACTGACAGTAGGCCTGAATTTCAGAGCTCAATAAAGCGATTTTCCTGTCTTCCTATTATAATAATGGACAGGCCTACTACACTTTAGGGAAACGCTCGTTTACTGACCATATAACAGTGTAATGTAAATGCACTGTAGACGACTTTCCTGTCAGGGAATAATGTTCAGCACAGAAGTGATATTTTCCTGAATACTTTCTATTAGCAGTCGAATTCATGAGTACAAACTCCCAGATACTCAGGACGTATACACACACACACACACACACACACACACAGTATATATATCATGTATGCATGTGTGTATGTCTAACACAGATACACAACAGCTCCTAGTTTCTTTTGGAAAGCTTATTCTAGAACCTTATATACTGTTTATGTCTTATAGATCTCAAAGTACCTGTCATTTCTCTATCTAGAAATGTTTAGAAGTTCTTTTCATAAAAGTTTGACAACTACATTCTCACAAATAATCTAGGGATTTTTTTATTAGCTAGATAAAACTCTAAAATTAGGGGCCAGTCAAATGTGCTGTTCTTTGGTCTCTTTCTTATGTACAATAGCTGATTTTACCAAACTGGTTAGTTTTGTTCACCCCATCACTTGCCCTAGAATGGCTTCTTGCTACATTTGAACCAATATGGTCTGCAGTCTTACCTCTAGGCTGTAAGCTCGAGTACAGGGGCTATATGTCTTAAGCTTTGAGGGGAGCTTTTTCATAGATATATCCTGATCTGGGTACCTGGTAATTACTTGTCAAGAGTGATCCCCTATCAACACCCACTGTGGCTCACACTTTACTGTCCCTTGATACTGGGTCACTCTGTCATATACCTATCTCCTAACATCTCCTTGGACAGAGCTTTCCCTAAAACTCGTATGTGTATGTGAGGTCACACTTACGGCAGGGCACTTACAGACGCACTCAAAGCCATTAGGATTATTAGCTGATTTAGGATAAGTAGGATAAGGAAACCCGGAGGGAACTGGTTCTGTTTCTGGCTTTCTAATTTATCAAAGTCAAAATTTCATAGTCTAAATTTTTCATAAGTACTTCTAAAAGATTTCATCATTTCATTCTTTTCTTATCACACTTGAGTGCCTAAGAAACTTCTTTCCTGGGCCACTGACATTGAGCCAAAGTTCCTGCTGCCTCTTCCCGAATCTTAGAAGCACAAGCAGCAACCTAAGACCGTGGGTTTTTGTTAAAGAGTTAAGACTTTTAGGCCTACAGGGATCACTTAAAGGCAGACGATAAACACATTGATCGGGTTCTAAGTGTTTGCTGAACAAATGAACAGAATATAAGAGCAGAATACAAAGAACAGGAGAAGCAGGAACTGTGTCTACCCTCAATAAAGACCACTTGACATCAGCACTGCAGGAGAGGATTTCAGGGAGGCCTGATGCTGTATCCTGAGCTTATCAAAAATGAAGCCCCAAACCACACATTTCTCAATATGAACTGGAACCACTATAATCCCGATTTTTGTTTTGGACCAAATTATTTCTAGAAAGAACAAAGGTGATTACTACGGCAAAGCACGCTGAGCAAGCACCATTCGAGAGTGCCCAGAGGATCTCTGCTTCAACCCTACAGTCCCCCAAAACAAAACAACTCTTCTTTATAATTTGGCTTTTTAAGAGAACTTGCCGACCAGGACAGACTCATGGACAGATGAACCACACTAACTCTGAGTCTCAGCAGGAAGTAATAGAGAGGTATTTTTTCTATCAATACCCTTGGAGTTTGGGTACCATGAATTGGTCCCTCAAAGGCTAACTTACTTAAAAGGAAACAATGCGTCTGGGATCACAAGGCTCAGCAGCCTGTGACTCTCTCAAAGTACAGCCATTCTGTGAGGAATGAGCCCTTTCCATGGCTAACTTCTAAAACTGTAATGCATGTGTACTTAGAGATAATTTTTATGTATTTTACAGAATAAATCATCACGTCTCAAAAAGCATGGCTGACAAAGTTAAACAGAGGCGAGCGTGGACTTAGAAGCAGTTTCCTTTGCCCATTTGCTCTCAATAAAAAAAGGTGAAAAAGGTGGCATCTAAGATAAATTAGGGCTGGAAGCAAGGCAGGTGTGCTCTGGCTGCTATAAGTGGATTAGTCACAATTTAGTTGCTGCAATAAAACACCATGGCCAAAAGCAACTTAAGGAAGAAAAAAAGTTTATTTTGGCTTATGGTTGGTTCCAGAGGGTTGGAGGTCAGAGTTTGTAGAGGCACAGCAGCAGAAGCAGGAAGCGGAAACACAGGAAGCAGAGAGACTAGGCAGGAAGTAGGGACAAGCTATAAACCTTCAAAGTCAGCCTCCATAGGTGAGCTGCAAGAGCATACTCTCTAAAGATTCTGCCCCATAGTGATGTACTTCCTCCAGGAGACTGCACCTCCTACAGGTTCTACAGCTACCCAAACAAGCACGGACCAAATGTTCAAATACATGAGCCTGTGAGGGACATTTTTCATTCAAACTACAACACCAAATGTCTTGCTAAAACAGGCAAAGACTATTTACAAATGCCACCCATTGTACCCACTTGGTCCACACAACACCACGCATGGTGGTTTAACAATCTTTTAAATTTTACAAATGGAGGAAAGCGAGCCCAGGAGAGATAAACTGATTCAGCTACAAGAAACAGAGCTGAAATTCAAACTCTAGTCTGTGTGAGCTCTAAGCCCGTGCTTTTCAAATTCTTCCTATTATATAGTTAGACCTGATAAATTCCTCAGCCAATAGCCAAGGAATGTCAGAGCAAAAGAATAACAGCTTTAACATGCATTTTAGAGTCTCCTGAAAGGTGAACCCTCTTCTGTTCTTAATTCCTTAATGCTTAAGAGATGATTATGACAATATCTTATTATTTTTATCATTTTTTTAAAATGCAGAATCTCACTAGAATTCTCACTAGAATCTCAGCTTGCCCTTGAACTTTTCTTTTGCTCTGGTCCCCATCTCTCAGCTGTTAGAATTACAGGTATGTGCCATCATACCTTAAAGTGCCTTATAATGACTTACTATTAATTGTGACTAAGGATTCTAAATTTTTTTTTTTTGAGACAGGGTTTCTCTGTATAGCCCTGGCTGTCCTGGACTCACTTTGTAGACCAGGCTGGCCTCGAACTCAGAAATCTACCTGCCTCTGCCTCCCGAGTGCTGGGATTAAGGGCGTGCGCCACTATGCCTGGCTAGGATTCTAATCTTATAAAACATTTATATTAAAATTACCAGACATCAGAGTACATTCTTTTGTGGAATATTTGGCTTTAAACTTTCTTATTAAAAAAATCTAAATTTTAAGGTGAATCTGAGAACATTCTATTGCATGGGTTTCCCTTCCCAAGTATAGTGCATCTTCTACACTTTAGTAAACTGTAGTGTCAAAATTAAGATGGATGGTTGATGTCTTCTACATAAATTTTAGGGACATGTCAACTAAGGCAAGAAGTCGCACAACTGTCAAAAGCAAGAGTAATAGGATTCTTGAATATACATCCTAATAATAAATCAAATGTTAATTCAAACCAACTCCAAATGATTTAAGAGAATTTGTCAGTTTTTTTTAACCAATGAGCTTGAAGATGTTTAATTTATTGTTTTCTTTACTTGATAGCCTTATTACTAACTCAAGCTACTTAGATGCATTAATTTCAGGCACTTGACCAAGATCTATTTTGAGAATCCCAATGAAGTTTGAAGTAAAATCTTCAAGTTCCACCTCCCAGTGATCTGCTTGAGTCACACAGGACTTTACTTTAATGTTTAAGTCAGCACTTTAAAATACATAAAAAAAAAAAAACCCACTCATAAGCAGCCAGATTTGAGCTTCTTATTAAACAACAACAACAACAACAACAACAACAACAAAAAACCCAAAACTGAAAGAAAAAAGGGCAACAGTTCACATTCCTAAACAGCCAAGACACACTCAGTGCACTTCAGCCGCTCCAATACAGGAGTCCAGGCCTCATCTCATGCCTCTATCCTAGGAAAGTCATGGATTGCATCACGTGGGGAAACATGGTATGTGAGAGGAACCTAAAATAACAGGCATCCTTCAGGATCAACTCCTTCAGTTGACCGAATGAAGCATTCCTAGTATCTAGCCAAGGCATAGCTCTAGAGCTCTGATATCTGATGCCAGTTATATAGGGAACTTTGGGGGAAAAAAAAATTCTAGTTCTTTTTCTAACCCCCCCCCACCCCCGCCGGGATATAACAGCATCCTGCCCTCCTGTGTGCACACACAGATGTGCTTACCATGTGTGGGAGGGTAGAGCCACAGATTGATACCAGATGTCCTCTACTATTTTCTACTTTATTTTGGGGACAAAAGCTCACTGAACCTGGAGCTTGCTGTGTGGGCTGGACTTGTAGGCCCCCAGTTCCTGGGATCTGCCTGTCCCTGCCTTCCTCTCCTGAAGCAACAGAACACAGATAGACACCGAGTGCTGAGGTGAGAAACCAAAGCTGGGGCTTTTGCTTTATCACTTCTGCATAAGGAGAGTATTCCCTTTGCCATCAATAACTAAGGTCCATCATGTGTCCAAAGCCAAAATGAAAGCCCTGGTCCTTTCTAGCCTTTACACACCAGTGGTGAGCCACACTAGGGAGATTTGCTGAGCATCTCATGACTAATGCCCAGGCCCCTGACATGATGCTCTCTTCTCTCAAGCTCCATTTACACTCTTCCTAATATATAGTGACATTACTCTGGGAGCCAGTTATTTTGTTATGTTTTAAAAAGAATGGGTAAGCAAGGAGAAAAAAATGCCTCTTTTTGTGCTCAAGGTCACAGAAGAGGCAAATTAAGACTCAGAACTTCCTAAGACTTGTCCCAGGATTTGGGAAACCAGGAACACTGACCTTTGAATGCTACTTCTGATGTGCCAAAACTATTTGCAGCTGAGTACATAAGAGCATAAATAAACAAGAGGAAATACGTAAGGGAGGCAAAGGCATACATGGTCTACTACAGGGAAAGAAAATACAGCCCTGCCAGGCGTGGTGGCACATGCCTTTAATCCCAGCACTCGGGAGGCAAAGGCAGGCGGATTTCTGAGTTTGAGGCCAGCCTGGTCTACAGAGTGAGTTCCAGGACAGCCAGGGCTAGACAGAGAAACCTTGTCTCGAAAAAAATCCCAAAAGAAAATACAGCCCCAAGACTCTTTTAAGGAGGCAGGTTGTCAAGACCTGGGGTCCCATGTATTCCAGTGTGCTCGGGACGAGAGTGGCATAGGGAGGGCTGAGAAAAAGGCAGCTGAGACTGTAAATGCCACACAAAGAGGGCAGTACCACTGTTGGGGAGTGGCCAGATCAAGAAAGCCATTCAAATAGAGACAGGCACACCTAGATGATTCGGAGACTCCTACACACCGTCCTACCAATCAAAGGAGACGTCCAGAAGGTCCCTGCAAGACAGGAAAAAAGGGCACAGAACACCTACTTCCATTCCCACCACATAAGGGGGGGGCTACAGGATATGTCCTCAAAGACTGAGCAGAGGGTGGAAGTGTGGACTCTGTAGCCTGAAATCACCTAAAAAGTCAGAACCTGTCACTCACTATCAGATGACCCTGTGGGGAAGTTACCAACCCTCTCTGTGGCACTTCTCTCCTGTAAACTCAATAATGTCACTACTCATCAAAGCGTTAGTTCCTTCTGTAGGCACACATTTAGAACAATGTCTGGCAGAAAAAGCAACGCATAGGTTAAGTAAGCAGTGTGTACAAGGAACACATAGAGGAGATGTGTGCCTAAACTCTGGAACACAAAAAACAAGATAGCCCACATACATTTATAGGAAGACTGGTAAAATCTAAGACACTGACATTCTGAGGCCTGGTTGACTGCTATTATCATCATCATTATTATCAGCTGGGGACAAGGAAGTGATGGGCAGGACAGCTGGAGGAAGGGGTGGGATCAGGAATTCTCAGGAAGTCTAAAGCAGTTTGACCCCCAGGCTCTCCATGCTAAGAGCAGAAGATGGGACTGGGGGTGAAGGCAGCCCTTGCTGGGGTTAGACACTACAGGTCAAGCTGACTGGTGTCCTCTATCACAGGGCAGGTAAGAGTGCATGGGTGTGGGATCAAGTCACATACATGCTCCTTCCATGGTTACTTATCCTTTACCTTACCTTCCACAATCCAGTCTCTTGGTCCTTGCATGACACTTTACCGAAACTCTGGGATGGCCATTGATCTCCCAAATCTCCACATCCAAGGGCCTCATCTCCATTTTACTTGCTAGTTTTCTTTAGTGGGTTTTTGTTGTTGTTGTTGTTGTTTTTGTTTGTTTGTTTTTGCACTTGGTTTCTAGTGCACAGCTCTTATATGGACTTAGAACTTGCATCTGCAGCCTAGGCTGACACAGCTTTCAGTCTTCCTGCCTCCCATTCCAGAGTGCTGGGATTACAGGCACATGTCACCACCCACAAGCCCGTGCTCTTGGAACCTTCCTATGTCCTGGCTCCCACTCACCTTTGTCTTTACTACTTGGTGGGCCCCTTTATGCTTCCTGGTCCCTTTAACCCCACGCAGGCGCTCCTCTGGAGCTGCAGCCTTCTTCACACTCACTGCTTCTGCCCTAGTTCAGACCTTTGTCTTCTGGGTCTGAAATGGTCCCCTGCTGGTCTCCCTGTCTCCATCTCTGCAGGCCTCCCCACTCCCATGCTGCTTCCAGAGTTCCTTTCTTCAAAACCAAATGTGGTCATGCCATCCTCCTTACAGGCCTCTCTACTAATGACCTGCACACACTCCATGATGAAAGCCTCAACCTCACGTGCAGGCGACTGTATAACCTCATTCCAACCTGCCCCTCCCTGCTTCCCTTCCCTACCCACCAATCAACACTGAATTCCTCACCATCCCATTACATGAAACTAGAGGCCTCTTCAATACAACTGTTATGTGTATGTCTATGTGTGCACATGCATGTGTTTACATGTGTGTAGACATACAATGTGCACATGTGTATAGACCCAAATCTGAAGCCAGGTTTCTCCCTGAACTCACCAGTTCTTCCCAGTCTAGCCAGAGAGCTCCAGGGAGCCTGTGCCTGTCACATGCTGGCCTTGCCTGCTCACTCTTATGTGGGTTCTGGGGATTGGAACTCTGATTCTCATGAATGTGGAGAAAATGCTTTATCTAGTTACCTCTCCAGCCCCCAGCTTTTATATAAGAAAATCTTTTCTTAGAGTTGATTCACATCACCTAAGAAATGTCCTCCTCAGCTTCCTTAAGCAGCAAACATTATTTTCTTATTTAAAAAAATGATTTATTTATTGTGGGTATGTATGTGTATGTGATGCATGTACTTGGGCAAGTATGTGACAAGGCACATGTCAGAGGCCAAGCTGTGAGGTGTGGGTCTTTCCTACCACATGGGACTTGGGGATCAACTCCGGGTCTACAGGCTTGGTGGCAAGCCCCTTTACCCACACAGCTCTCTTGCCATCCCTAGCTCTTCACTTTTTGAGTGTCAACCACACTATGGTGAGGACTCCTGAGTGACCTGGACCATTAGACCCAGGCCCTCCATGGAGCCATGTGCTCCCAAAGCTCCACAGCCCAAGTGTGAATTAAAGGAAGCCCTTCCACCTTCCAATCTAACAAGGTCTGTGCTGGAGCACAAAGAAGACCTGAGAAGCTCTGGAGCCAACAAGGAGAGGGCTGTTCTCACCGCTGTATATCCTTATTCTTCCACAAGGAGGCAGACTGGGCCTTTGGCACTCTTTCGATGAAATTCACCAGCTCTTCCATGAGAAGCCTGAGTTTAAACAAAGCATAAAGAACACTGAAGAACAACTTGCTGCTAACACTACAGCCAGGAATGGCAGATTTGCCCACTTTTCACTAGCCTGTCTCATGAGACAGGCATTTTAAACTGATGTAAGAAGCTGACACATACTTTGGGACTCAAAAATGCTCCAGTTAGAGCAGTGGTTCTCAACTTGTGGGTCTTGACCTGTTTGGGGACAGGGGAGGGGTATGAGAATGACCCTTTCACAGAGGTGATACATACATCAGATATCCTACATATCATATATTTATATTATAACTTATAACAGTTTATGAGTTATAAACAATTTTAGGGTTGGGGGTGTCACCACAACGTGAGAAGCTGTATTAAAAGACTGCAGCATTAGGAAGGTTGAGAACCACTGGCATAAAGGGAGACATCAAGAACTAATTTGAAAGCTGCCCAAAAGATCTGCAGTGAGACAGACCTTTGCCATTCTGAGATGGAATACCCAAATATAGCTAAGGGAACCCAAGGAGTGCTGTACTCTGCTGGCTCACGGTTACACAGACATTGACAGCACCCCTGAAAACTAGATGATAATCAAACAGCTAGAAATAGAGCCAGACCTGGCAGCTCATCTCTGTAATCTCACCACTTGGGAGGCTGAGGCAGGAAGATTCCCATGAGTTCTAGAGTAGCCTAGGCTACATAGTGAGTTCTAGGCTAGCCTGGGTTGTAGAATGAGACTGTCCTCCAAAAAAAAGATATATCCACCTTCCTACCTACCTAGAAATAACATTTTCAATATCTGAATCCAGTTCATGCTAATACAGATAACCAACACAGGGTAATATCCTCTCTGTATCAATTTAGAGACAACAGCAACATACAATTTTATTGGCAAACCCAAACAAGTACACTTCACATCCATTTGTTTCCCTAACTACTGTCTCCTTCTCCAGGGAGCAGTGCTGGCCCCAGCACTCCAAGATTTGAGGCCCAGGTTCATGCTCTTTGAGTGCCATTGTTCTCAGACCACGGGACTTGCAATGCTTTCTCTCAAACAGGCTGCTGTCTTGTTTTCCTATAATGGCAATTTTGGGTCCCTGGAATCCCTTCCTGTTTTTGTATAAGCTGTAAGTCATGTTTTCACACTAAAGTTTCTGTTTTATTTCTAATCACTAGCTCATCTTGTTGGGTATCTGTAAGACACTAGAGTACAATCTAACAGTTTATAGTACAATCAACCCTGTATATTGGATCCTGAAAGCTTCACCTTATACTGGTTATTTCAAAGCAATACATTTTTGCGTGGATTTTTTTTCTTCAGTAATAATTTTCTTTCTAGGTTTTTTCCTTTCCTTTTCTCTAAGTAACTGATTCTATGGTAATGTATAGCATCCCCCTACACTGTAAAGGCTTAGTGGGGTAAGAAGAAAGGACAACCTTCTTGGTTGACTGAAGACTGTAATTTTTGATTTTAAGATTTATTTACTTTTGTGGATGGAGAGATGACCCAGTGGTTTAGAGCACTTGTTGCTTTTGTAGAGGACCTGGGTTTAGTTCCCAGCACCCACATGGTAGTTCACAACTACCTGTAACCCTCGTTCTAGGGATCCAAGACTTTCTTCTGAGCTCCACAGGCACCAAGAACAGGAGTGGTGCACAGACATACATGTAGGCAAAACACACATAAATTAAAATGAATAATCTAAAAAGTATTTATTTTTTCTGTGTATACGTCTATGTGTGTGCACCTCTCCATATGCAGGCATGTAAGCATGTGCCTGCAGAGCCAGGAGTGAGAGCCCCTGGAACAGGAGTTATAGGTGCTGCAAGCTGCCTGATATAGGTGCTTGGAACAGAACCTGGGTCCTCTGCAAAAACAGTAAGCATTCTAACTGCTGAGTCATCTCTCTAGGCACAAGACTGTTTACTCTTAAATCCTTAAGAGTGCAATATTTCATTCTGTCACCGGGGAAGGACAACTTAACTGCTTAATCACTCTTCTTCCCTTGTTTTCTACAAGTTTCTATTTATAGCCCTCAGTAAATCATGAAGAAAGGGGATCTTTCCAAAGCAAAGTAAATAAAGGTTTTTTTTTTCCTTCTTCATTTGAATAAGCAAAGTTCTGTTGCTCTGACGCTTTCTGCTCTGGATCTTTGTGGCATCTCCCTAAGCCTCTGACCTCCTCAGTACCATTTACAGAGGAGCTGCCTATGAACAGCTAGGCTGAGAGAAAGACCAGGACACTGCCAGGGGCACCAATCTCTAGGCATCTCCAGTGAGCATTCCTGTGTCTAGAGAGTAGCATACTCATCTCTGTCCTGGGAAATAAATGACACATTTCTGGTATCACACCCCACAGTGGCCCCTGAAGGAGCTTGGCAGCCACATGTCTCACCTGCCGATCTGCATGGTGGGCTCTGTGGCATACACTGTGCCTGTGAATCCCGTGTGCTCGGTGACATAGGGCAGCGCCATCATGCAGTGGTAGTTAGAGATGAGGATCACATCGACTGTAGACAGGTCTATTAGCTCGGTCTGAAGAGAAAGGGAGGGGTGAAGTGTGTCTGTGCCAGGGCACATAGAGCAGCAGGACGGGACTGACAAATGATGCTGTCAGAATGTAGAGTAGTAGTTTCGCTTCTTCAGAATAATGAGGCCTTTCCCGCAACACCGCCCCTCTCTCACCGTGGATGTGTCCTAATACTGACAGCTGTCAGCCAGGCAAAACGGCTAGCTGCGAGAATGCGGCCGGCTCACCAAGATCACTCTGATCTATACATTTAGCAACCTGCTCTTCAAAAGGCAAATAGAGAGACAACTAATTTTTTTTTTCTTTTTTGTTTTAAGTTTCTGACTTTTCATTGTCTGGCTACCATACTCCTAAGATAGGAAACGAGAAAGAGAATTACAGTGACTTCTTAGAACTCTACAGGGGTTTTTTATGCATCCCTCCTGTGATTTATGATCCTGCTTCTCTGCCTTACCACCTAACAAGCCTTGGCATACTAGTGGGGGATGGGAGGTGGACTCAAGCACAGACTGGGCCTAGCTAGAAACTGCAGCTCACAGCCAGCAACCCTCCTGTACAGAGGAGTTAACCCATAACCATGTGACATACAGAGGATGAGCACAGCTGGGTCACGAGAGTGTGTGAGGTAGAGTGGCTTGTGTAGCTGTTTGTCCTGCTCAGAAGTAACAAAGATATTGATGACATAAGCAAACAATAAGCAGTGTGGATATCCACCTGGGGTGTGGGTATTTTCTGGCTGAGTGACTTAGCATACAAATAATTTAATAAGTCTGCCAGTATCGCCAGCATGTGAGTAAAGGACACTAGTGCCTCACTGCTAAAACAGTGGCATCTATGCTACTGTGTAGGGAATTTCCTCTTAGACTAAATATTCCATCTCAGATGAGATGCAGAGGGCTGTCAGGGACTGGAAACATTCCATTCTGCAGGGGAGTTCATTAAAATTCAGGAAGCAAACAACACAAGGCTTCAGGAAGTCCCTGAAACTGACCTAATTCACTAGGCTCCTCCTTCCCCAAGCTTATAAACAGGAAGGACACTAGTGAGGACACTTTCAGATTAGCAGAATTGTCTGAAAGATGCTCAGGCAAACTGAGTTTTCTCAAAGATACACTCCTGGACTTGTCCAGCTACCTGTAAGTTGTGCAATACATTCCAGGTTTCTATCATTGGTGAGCTACCATCCATGTTGTGGTGGGAATTTGGTAATGTGTCTTTGAGTCATTTCTGTCCTGTACATAACCCCTCACCCATGTTCCTTCAAATATGACCAGTAAAACTCATTGGTTTACCAAGATGGACTGTGGTGGCATTCTTACTTTGGTTTATTATTGGTTCCCTCTCTGGGGAGAGTAGATGGTCCTTCATGTCTCCCCAGTGTCACATGGCATATCGAAAGAACAACCCTAACGTCAATATCCCACATCTATTAGCCTTAACACCACATTTTGCCCTGTGCTTGCAAGACAATGCCCTCATGATGGAGGTGGTTCTACTCTCTGCTGCCTTTGGAACTACTTTTAAATAAGGAAATTCAGATGGAGTAGAGGAGGGACAAATGCAATGGTGGTTAAAGCAACATTGAAGCTCACATGTAAGGACACGAGAGGAAGCCTGAGTGTCCTCTTTAAAATATAACAATCAGCCCCAGAACCTAGAATCACAGAAAAATCTGCTGAAGACAGTCAAAAAAAAAAAAACTTAATTCATGTACCAAATATAAATAATTACATAAACACTTCCCTCAAATAATATTTAAGCCCCATGCATGGATATTCACAAATTAACTTACATACTTTTAGTGGAATAAAAATGATTTTACCTTTGACAGTATTCCTTACAAGCATTTGGTCCACACACTGTGAACAGGGCTGCACACTAACTAACCTGTACTGGGTCATCCACAACATACAGTGTAGATTTGAGGGAAATGGGCTAAAGTAGTTTCATGGGTATACGATTGGTCTGTCCAGCTCACTGGACTAGAGTTGGTGCCTCTCGTGTTCTCTCCAAGTCTTAACAGCAGTATGGCTCTACCTTAAAACAGCGACTTACGTCACATAATCTGTCTAGCTTGAAAAGCTGATCTATGACTTTAGAACCTACAGTATTATAAGTGCAACCCAGGTGCGCTGGGAAATGTAGGTTTCTTATTGGCAAGTTCCGTACTCTGGAACAAGTCCCAAAGTCCTTGGAGCACTGGCTCACTTGCTCCTCATTCTTGCCCAGGAAGTGAAGGTTGCAAGAGTCAGTGCCATCTCTGGTACCCTGAAATAGATGGGGAGCTTCCCCCTCATTCCTAAGTGACAGCTGTAGTGACAGACTGTAGTGAGTGACTTATAATGATGATTATCAGGATGGTTTGCTTCCAATCTCTTTCATCTTACCTCTGGTAAGCAGAATTCAGGCACAGAATCCACAAATACATGACCTGAGCACTCTTTTAGCTCCTAAAAGAGATGGAGAGGAAAAGTACTAAGAGATATTTAATAGATACAGTACCAAGAAACTCAATCTCACCTAACTGAGAGGGTGGGAGGTTATTTTTAGACAAACTGTTTCCTATTTAGGTTCAGGTTGGCTAGGTGCCCAACTGAGGGTGAAAACACTGCCTGGTGGCAGATTTGGGGTTTGAACACATTCCCTGAGGCGTCTTTAAGAAGTTAGGAAAAACACATGCTGCTATAATTTGAGAACCAGTGCTTCTTAAGAATTAGTTATCAAGTCAAAGTTCCCTGGGTCCTGACTAATATCTACACGGCCAGAAGCTGGAGAGGAGGCCATGGAGCTTGTGTTTATGACAAGAACATCTGGTGACTCTACTATGGTATCCGGTTAGGAGTCCTAGGATGATCACTTAGGAGCCTTTTCTTCCACCCACTAAGAGCTGAAGGGAAGAGGCCTAGTAAGGAGGGAGGAGAAGAGTGGGGAGTGGGATTCCAAAGCACTGCCGCCACCACAGTGCATGTACGGTCTACTCCACAGAACGTGTGCTTACTTGGGGTTATACGCCAACCATATTTATTCAAAAGAAAAAGGAAGACTTACATATTACAACAGGATCATACATACCTCCCTACCTCAGATGCCAGTGCCCACATGTATATAAAGACCAAGGGTTGGCTATGAGAAAGGAGGCTGAGAACAGATGCTCAGACAGGGTGCTGTTTTATTGGTTCTTCTTCCCTGAATTGGGGGTGGGCAGTAAACAGAAGGCAAGGTGTCTAGAGACGGACATGCTATGGAGCCAGGCTGCATTAGAGCAGCTGCACACACTTCCATGTGGTAACTCAGAAACATATCAAAGAATCCTGAGTCCACTAAGAAAGACGTCTAGAACCTCAACTTGCCAGTTCCCATGTAGGGAAAACTCCTAGACAAAGCCATGCATGTAAGAGTGCTGCAAGTATATCAGAGCATGCTGAAATGGAAAGGCTGGGGACCCAGATGGGCCACTAACAGGTATGCTGCAAAGGCCCTAGAAAGCCACTGGCACTTGTAAACACATGGTGGAGTTTCTAGATCACCACAAGCAGAGGTCTATAGCTTCATAGTCAAACCAGGCGGGACTTGGCAGTGTCCTCTGCTCTTTTCAGAAAGGGAAATATACAACTTTAGTTCTTCCAAGTTCTCACAAGTCACCCAACAAATATTTCTACATAGTAACATACATGTATCTAAATTTACCACAATCAGAATTACTCTATGTCTTTATTGTATGCAAACAGGGTGTCAACTATATTACTATCCTCAGGAATTTTACTGGGGTCTTTAAGGCTTCTTCCTCTTGAATGCTGCTCTTGTGAGCACCGAGTCACATGAGTACTGTGTAATTACTGATAGGATGAGCTGGGGGGGGGGGAGAGAAACAATTCTTAATTACATGGACCCACTAGCTAAAAACAAATGAGCAATTATGCTTAAAGGGAGACGACTCCCAGCTCATTCAAGATGAGGCTAAGAATGAGCCATGGTGGGCAGTTCCAGCCCTTGCCTTGCCCTTAATAGGGCACTGTGGTCTTCCTCCTCACAGTGCTATGCAGGGTGCTTATCCTAGGATAGTAAAGTCTCTGAGGTCTGCAGGAGACACATTTGCCATTCTGAACACTTACAATGTCACTGTCTCTCACTCACCACTCCCCTTTAATGAAACACTCCCACATACACATGCTGGTCACTTCACTCACGACGACGCAATGGTAATGCAATGCTTTTGAGCCTCTCTCAGGGAGAATGATTTATAGCCAGCAGGAGACCCAAGCTGAAATCAGGTACAAAGGTTCCTGAATGTCACATAATGTTAAAGTCAGCTATGAGGGAAATCTGGTTTCAAATTATGCACCTGGCTTGCACTTGAGTTTGGGGTGCAGCTATAGGAATTAATTCTGGAAACAAACAACCAACCAACAACAACAACAACAACAAAAACAACGCACACTTCTTCAGCAGTAACTGTCTTAATCAGATGAATCATGTGAAAGATGTTTAAAGTCGCTCAGCTTTTCAATTTTGAAGCGTAGGTGAGGATGAATGATTTAAAGGACCATGGAGGGATATGAAGACACTGCAGGTTTTAATCTTCTACCTCTGACAAAGTGTGCCTATTTCAAAGTTTTAATTTTTTTTTAAGCATTGGGATCTCATTTAATAAGCTGACCAAACTCTAATAAGCATCACCTTTGTGACCCTAATTACAACTGTAGACAGTTTTCTTTTTCTGGTGATAAATTATTTGCAAAGTATTTAAGATTTTCCCAGACACAAATGTGACTCAAAGCCAAGCACAGACAATGTGTAAAGATACTTGAAGATAGTGATTACATGCATCTCAGGGTTTGGGGGAGAGCACACAGGAAAACACACTCATCCTTGGGTCACCAGCACGGCTCTGACAAGATGGACGGCTTTCCACTGTGCACAGGCATCTGACTGACAGAACGGCTTTCCATTGTGCACAGGCATCTATCTGACTGACAAGACGGCTTTCCACTGTACACAAGCAGGTTGCATCTGTTTTAGACATTACCTTGTCCAAAAAAGCATTTCCATCTTTTAGAGACCATCCAGGAAGATTAGATAGCCTGGGGCTGCAAAACAAAAATTGAATTATCTTGAATACATAATAATCTTCAGTGAGTTCGTGATGACTTTATATTCACTGTACAGTTAAAAACAGTTAAAAGTTACCGGCCGTGGTTCTTACCCAAATTAACTGAAAGATGAGAACTAACCATGTTGCATTATGTTTAAGAATCCATCTTAGAGCTGGCTGTGGTGGTCCTAGCCTATAATCTCAACAGTTGTGATGCTGAAGCAAAAGGGTATCACGTTTGAGGCCAGCTTAGACTACACAGTAAAACAAAATAAAACAGCTGGGTATTATGGTATGTTCTTGTGATGGAGGCAGTGACTCAGAGGCCAGCCTAGGCTGTGCAGTCAGATACTATCTCTATTTCCAGGGCTGAGAATAGAGCGGCTGGGTGACAGAATGCTTGTCTGTCACATGCATGGCTCCAGGTTAATACCTGGCATTATCAGGGTGGCTATGTGGCACAAGAACAGTTTAGAACAGAACTGGAGATATTAAAAGAATTTATGAAGAGAGGAAAGGAAGGAGTGCAGATGAAATACTGAGAGCATTTGAGGGCTTCCAGTCACTGACTATCTTGGCTTTATCTTGCTTGAGTTCCACAGCCATTGTGAGTGGAGGCAGAATGGGTAGCTTCACAGGCTTTGACAAAGCTGACTTAGGTTAGGTGCTGGGCTGTGAATTCTAAGCAAATCAACACTCTAGATTCAGTGCTGACAAGTGGATCACACCAGGTCACCTGGAACTCTTTGTGATTCTGTGTATACAGGTATATAAACTAAGTATACAGGACTGGAGAAATAGATCAGAGTTAAGAGTGAGCCTTGTTCTTGAAGGACCTAGGCTTGGTACCCAGCACCCACACTAAGTGTCTCAAATCTGCCTGTAACTACATTTCCAGGTTATTCAATGTCTTCTTCTTGCTTCTGAGAGTACCTGTATACACACAGTACATGAAAACTCATGTAGACACACACAGACACATACGTACACAACACACAATAAGGTAAACAAATCTTTGAAGAACAGAAACTGAACATTTACTAATAATCATAAAGACTAAAGATCAGAGAAAGCCTGCACACTAATGAGATGGCTATGCTTATTTGAGTTTACATACATAAAGAAGTCTTGGCTAAATATCTGATTCTGTAGGAAGCAGATAGCTTCAACATTTTTTTCAGAGTTGACCAACATTTTGATATTGTAATCATCATGTTGAGAATGATGCTGTGCATGAATGTATGATTTAACAAACAACAGAAAAAGGGCCACTTCAGAAACTGTTGGGCATTCTATCCTCACTCCAAGCCAGAATTCATCCAACAGTTTATGAAACTTAAGCCAGCAACTCAAAAAGCAATGTAAAATTGTAATTGTGTTTATTCTGTGTGTGTACATGCCAGGGGTTACATATGTATCATGGCATTCATGTGGTCAAAGGTAACTTTCAGGAGTGGGCTCTTTCTTTCCACCAGGCGGGCCCTTGAGATCAAACCCAGCTCATCAGTTTTGGTAGCAAGTACCTTTATCCTCTGAGCCACCCTACTTGTTTCTCTGTGTAACAGCCCTGGCTTTCTAGAATTCTCTCTGTAGACCAGGCTGATTTTGAACTCACAGAGATCTGCCTGTCTCTGCCTCCTAAGTGCTGGGTCTAATGGTATGTGTCACCACTGTCTGGCCAGAAGTAGCAATTTTTAAAAATCAAACATTCTAACATAATACCATCTAAAGATACACCCAGATTTACTAACTTCACTAATGTACGAATCTAATAATTACACATAAGTATGGCAGGAAAATATTAAGTCTTTGTTTTCTGTAATTAAACCATTATGTTTTCATAAGAATGAAAAACCCTATATGTATAGTAAAAGGATTGCAGTTCATGACATGCATGACACGGGGTGTAGGTGATACAGGCGGTGTGCCCGGGCACTGCAGAGCATGATGCCGTGTACTGGGGACCTGACTGCAGTGCAGGCACATGAGGCAGCACACACAGGTTGAGTGCAGGTAAGAATTCCATTTGACTCTGAATTAATTTTTGGCCATTGGACAATTCAGAAACCTTTTACTATTGCCAAATCTATTACAACCTTCATCAATTTTGTAGGGTGCCAATCTGCAATTTAAGAAACTTGGTATTTGCCAGGCATGGTGGTGCACACCTTTAATCCCAGCACTCGGGAGGCAGAGGCAGGCAGATTTCTGAGTTTGAGGCCAGCCCGGTCTACAAAGTGAGTGCCAGGGTGCCAGGACAGCCAGGACTATACAGAGAAACCCTGTGTCGAAAAAAACCAAAAAAAAAAAAAAAGAAACTTGGTATTTGTCACCCACGGCTTAAGTTTCCAATTGTGAAAAATGAAGTTACTTTTCCTAAGAGTTATAAAGTGACTTTCTATCCAGGTGAATGGTTTCTATAGACGGTGAGACTAATTTCATGTACAGTATAAAGGCTGAATGAAAAACAACAACAACAACAACAAAAACCCAAACCAAAAAAAAAATTATGGGCCAGCAAGAGGGGTTTGCAGTCAAAGTGCTTGCCAGGCAAACCTGAAACTTGAGTTCAACTCACAGATTCCATGCTAGGAGAGAAGCAAGTTTGGAAAGATAGCTCCTGACCTCCATGCACGTACTGTATGCATGTCCCCACCACATACACATCTCACACACACCGAAAGAAATTAAAAAAATCAACCATTTATTTCTAGTAATTGGACTTTGCTCTATATATTAGAAATCTGAAAATGCCAGTAATTCATAAGAAAATATTAGAAAAATGATGATCGGTAAAGAACACACACATTTAACTATTTTAGAACCATTTCTTTGACACAGAGGGTACTATTAATTTTTTTATTAAGAATTCTTTTAATAGTTTCCTAGTAAGAAGTGTATTCATCTTTAAATCAGAAGACAACAACAACAACATCAACAACAACAACAACAACAACATCAACAACAACTAAGACTAGGTGCATTTACTTGTGAGACTAGATCTTGGGTTCAGATTCTATCTTAGAGGAACATGGCTTAGGGTTGAACTCAAGTTAACCACCAAGCCGACAGCCAGCACCAGTTTCCAGGTTACTCCCCAACAAGCCTGCTCCTGGCACCTCACTTCCTAACAAGCACCAATCAGGAGGCAAGCACAAGTTAAGTTTATGATTTGGCTCCCAGCACCAGCCAATGTTTTAAAGGGCAACACAATTCCATAACAGCCCCCCACTCAGATGTGTGCCAGGCTAGAAACCCCCTTCCTTGTTTGTTCACCTCTATAAATGCTTGCCTGAAGCTGGGCTGGGGCTTCACCCTCCCACCCTGCTGCATCAGAGACAGCGGTGGGGCCCAAGCTGGAGCATTCAAATCAGCTCTTTGGTGGTCTTTTGGGATTCATGAAATGGGCACAACACGTTCTATTACGTGTTAGAAGCTCATTACTCTGATCAAGTGTAGAAAACAGGGAGGAGCCTCAGCAGTTGCTCCAGTGCTGTAAAGCTCAAGGCGTTCAGTCCCTTTCTTAGGGTCTTTATGTTAAGCACCCACACAGGGCACCCTGACTGGATGGCACACACCTGTCCAACCATAAGGCTGGCAAGACAACAGCCAGAGAACAAGTTGCTCTGAGGATGAGGCACCAAGGTAGTAGCAGTGATAGCACAGAAGGTGCCTAGCAAGGACCAGTCTAGGCAGGATCAAGAGACTTCCCTAGCCATATGACTCCACTGAGGTTTGGAGCACCAGGGCCCAGGGGAACTGAAGTGGAGGGTCTGGGTGTGAAGAGCTAAGGGAAGGCAGCAGGCATTTTCACCACGCTAGCAGGAACCAGGAGGAAGCTAGGGCCCAGCGAGAGTGAAGAGTTGAAGGGACATGAGAGCAGTGAGACAAACAGAATACTGAGGTTAGACAAGCTTAGGCTTGCATTTCTACAGGATGACTCTGGGGAGGATGGAATCCTATGTCTTCTGATAAGAGAATAATAATTCCAATCCAATTATGAGTAACCTCAAATACACCCACATTAGAAGACTATATAAAATAACTGTAGGTCTAAAAACATCAAGGTCATTAAAACAGATAGATTGACAATCTCTTCAAGATTGAAGGAGGCTCAAAACCAGACAACTGAATACAGTACGTGATCAATACAGGATCTTGGATCATAAATTCTCCTATGTTTTTGTTATAAATACTGTATAATGAAAGCTCATTTGGTAAAATGGAGAAATACAAACAGATATCCAGATAAAGACTTAAGAAGAAAAGTCAGCCAGGTGTGGTGATGCACAGCTATAATCCTAGCCATGGAGAGGCTGAGGCAGGAGGATTATGAGCTTGAGGGCCATCTGGTCTGGAGAGGCAGCTCAGTAAGAAGTGCTTGCTAGCATGTGCAAGACCCTGAGTTTAACTCCGAGCATGCCACAGGCACAGACACCCCACCCCACCCCAAAATTTGCACTACAGCAGAGGTACAGTAACTTAACAGTGACACTTTAGTAATTAAAAGCCTCTGTGCAGGTCAGGCAGCATGGGCTCCAAGGAGGAGAGTGATTCATTCGCAAAGCCAAATATTTTCTGGGCTGCTATTACAGGCCAAGATTTGGTCTAAGTGCTGAGGACGCAGTGGAAACAAAATTCCCGTCCTTATAAAACATCTTCAGTAGAGGAGAAAGTTAATATGCATATGTGAAGTAATGTAACAGGAAGAGCTATAAACATAAAGCGGGGTAAGGGGACAGGGAGGGAACACTGGATATACTTATTCTAAGCAGTTGTGCCCCAAAGTTTCCGACTTGAAATTATCTGTGACCTTGTTCCCATAGTCCTTGTTACACATTTTATTTCTGATAAAACTTGTACTGTCTGGCCAATTCTAGTTTCAGTAGTCAAATTCATGAGCCTACACAGCAGGTGCCTCCTCTGTAGAAACCTTCATGGTATTTTAAAAAAGGTATCTATCATAGAGCATAGGTGTTTTCTCATCTCCAGTACAGGCAGTCTCCAGGTGTGCACTACCTTTCTCTGTTGACACACTTCACACTCTCTGAGGGTAAGGAATCAGTTTTGTGACGTCAGTAACCCTGGTCCCACATAGGACAGATTTTTAAATAAACACCAAAATAATGAATACTTTGTTCGGTATGGGGGAAAAAAGACAACAGTATCCATCTCTTTAAATAAGTAATCTGCCAGCTAAGTAAATAAGCACCTTCCCCAGTCTTGGATAATACCTGTACTTAAAGTGCTGAGTACAATTATCAGTGAATGCCATCAACTCTGTATAAAATGTAATCTGAAATTATCTGTGACCTTGTTCCCATAGTCCTTGTTACACGCTTTATTTCTGATTTTCTTAGATGGTCCCTGGGTGGTTGTGTGAATAAGCACTGTACTTGGTGCTGTCTTCAGGAAGGACTGAGATTAACTATATGGCTCACTCAGTTTGCTGTTCTTGTAAACTCTTCAATTTGTTTCACATTGCTTTTCCATCTCATTTCTGATATGTGGTTTTTGTGTGTATGTGTGTGTGTGTGTGTGAGCATATTTGATTATAAAAGTCACTTTTCTTACAAATTGCTCTAAGTAGAAACGACATGAGAAACCAGCTTCTTAAAATCTTAGTTTAGTGTTAACAATGCTGATTATAGGAGCAAGGCAATCTAGGTGACCTAAGACACGGACCTGGGAGATACACAGGTACACGCATATGCGCGCACACACACACACACACACACACACACACACACACACACACACACACACACACGCACCCATACACAGAGACAGACATAGACAGACAGACCCCTCCCCTCCCATTGACTAATACGAAAACAATGCACAGAGAAGAAACACCAGCCTCTATTCCATCAGGACCCTGAAAAGGCAGCTAAATGATCCTAAAACTCAATTCTGGGGCTCATCAGTTCGTCATTTGTTAGCTCTTACATGAATTAGGAAGACAGATGAAATATACATGACCTCAGTTACACTGAGCAGTTGCAGAAACATTTTGCAGAGGCCCAGAAGAAGTTGGAATAAAGGAGTCAATCAATAAATCAATAGAGCACTTTCAACCAACACATCCAAAGGAAATTATTTTGATAGAACAGTTTTAAGGGGGCGAAGCAAGTAGATGAGACAAAACAGTAATGTTCATACTAATGAGTCCCATTCTTCAAGGAACTAGAGCTCATTTTATCACAGAATGCATCAGCACATACCTTTGAACAAGAGGCAAAGGGAGGAAATTGAGGGTAGAAGTCATGTCCAATCCGCAGTCCAACATAATAGTGGTGGATTTGAATTTGAGTACGTTGCATGGTAAAGTTGGGTGCCCTGACAGGCAATACTGGGAAAACAAAACAAACAAACAAAAAACAAAAAACACAACAATCAGTTACAGAAACAGCCTAGGAAGTAAAGTAAGTAAAAGCAGTCATCTTCTCCTTTAAGAAAAGTGTATGACTCAGCTAACCTTCTATGTGACATCATCTTTTCCCATAAGAACAGTGTATGATCTGCTAGTCTTCTATGTGATGTCATCTTCTCCAAAGAGGACAGTGTGTGAACTCAGATAGCCTTCTACGTGACATCATTTTCTCCCAGGACAATATGTGAGCTCAACTAGCCTTCTATGAGATATCTTCTCTAAGAACAGTGTGACTCAGCTAGTCTTCTATATGACATCACCTTCTCCCTTAAGAACAGAGTGTGAGCTCAGCTAGCTTTGTGTGTGACATCAATGTATGACTCAGCTAGCCTTCTATGTGATATCATCTTAACAGTGTGTGAACTCAGCTAGCCTTCTCCTATGTGACATCTTCCATAAGAACAGTGTGTGAGTTCAGCTATCTTCCTATGTGATGTCATCTCTCCCATTATAAGGGCAGTGTGTATACTCAGCTAACCTTCCATGTGATGTCCTTTTCTCTTGTTAAGCTCTAATTACTTGTAAAACACTCAACAGTCCCAGATGCTAACAGTTTGGGATAGGTGGCAGTTGTTCAAAGCACATGCTTCAGGCATGCACCCATCCGCCTATGGGCTCACAGATCCCTACTATCCCTCTGTACCCAAGTGCTGCTTGCGGCTGGGAATAGACAATGAAACTCACTAGTTCTCAAACTATGTTTGACTTTCTCTACCTTTGAATAGTGGCTTTTCTAGAAGAGAAAATTGTTGCAGAATACACATCAGAGAGGGGATTCATATCTAGAATATCTATGGAACTGCAAAAATTAAACAACAAATAATTTGACTGGTCAATGGGCTAATAAATCTAGCAGAGACTTCTCCCCCACCCCACCCCCCCCCGCACCCCCGAGATAGGGTTTCTCTGTGTAACCCTGGCTGTCCTGGAACTCACTCTGTAGACCAGGTTGGCCTCAGAGATCCACCTGCCTCTGCCTCCCAAGTGCTAGGATTAAAGGCGTGCGCCACCACTGCCTAGCTAGCAGAGACTTCTAAAAGAAGAGATACAAGTGACCAATACACATTTTAAAAAGTGTTCAACATATTCAGCTATTAGGGAAAAACAAATTAAAATGATTCTGCATTCTATCCCACCCTAGCCATAATGGCTCTTGTTAAGGAAACAAGCTGAGAATGGTAGTGTCTGCCTGCAGTCCCAGCACTCAGAGGCAAATGATGCATGAGAAATAACACAAATCTGAGGCCAGCTAGGCTTCTTATTACAACCCAACCTAAAAATAAAATAAAAGCCCAAACAAAGATTACAAAGCCGAAACAAAGATGACAACAAGTGCTGGTGGCGGTATGAGGAGGGGCATGTAAACTGGCACAGAGAGTTCAAAAACCTAAATGCCACACAAGTCAGGTATGCCACTCCTGGGCATAGAGGTGAAGGACCCGAAGTCAATCATAAGCCACAGAGATACTCACACCTGGTTTTACTGCCGCCATATTTACAACAGCTAAAAACCTAGAACCAATGTAAATACCCAACAAGAGATGAACGGATAAAAAGAATTGTGGTACACATGGCCCATGAAACTTTATTCAGCTGTAAAGGAAAAAGAAATCATGGAATTAACAGGAAAATGGACAGATTTGGAGATCTTGAGGGAACAGGAGAGGGCAGAGGAATGAATGTTACATGAAGTGGAATTGGGGACTATGTGGGGGAAGAGGAGAGGGCCAGTAAGGGGGAAAGGAGTGTGAGGAAGGCGGTGGGCAAGAGTTTGGGTAACAAAATATAAAGGCATTTACCCATGAAAACATCCAAATGAAATCCATTCCCCAGGCTTCGCAAAGACAATGCCCTGCCCTGAAATGTCATGCCCTTCTCAATGTGAACAGAAGGATGCATGATACACTGAGACTTTCCTGTCAGTACTGTGTGTGCCTGCGTTTGTGGGTGTTTTCCTCAGTTGCTCTCCACTTTACTTTTTTGAGACAGAGTCTCTCACTGAGGCTGAAGCTCATAGACTTGGCTAGGCTGGCTAGGCAGCAAGCTGACCTGGCCAGGATCTCCCATCTCTGTCTACACAGCACTCAGATTACAGGTGAATGTTACCATACCGTACCTGGGGATATGAGTGCAGGTCCTTATGTTTGTAGGATACATATTTTATGGGCTGAGCCATTTGCCCAACATCCATCTGCCATCTTCAAGAAGGAGTAAAAGACCTTCTCCTTCACTGACTCAAGTCAAGTGGAGAAGCTTCCTCTGAATGGCAAGCCATCTCTTAGTCCTTTCTTATCTAACAGAAGGACAAATCAGAGTGATGCCCCACCCACGCCCAGCTCCCCACAGCCACCCATTGCTTAAGATAAATCTTCTAGGTGTGTACAGCTCTGTGTGCTCTTTGTAACATGGAGGAACTTTCTGCTTTTCCTCAGAGGATGTTACAGGAAACGGTCACTTGTTTTAAACCGTTTGCATATTTAAAATATTAACGCCAAAGACCAAGAAGCTGAGTGCTGTGTAAGCTTCCTCTGGGACAGGTCAGGAAGAAACTGGGAGGGAGGCAGAGAAAATGCTCCTCTGCTAACCTTTTAGCAGGCAGCATCCCTCAGCCCGGTCACTGCTTAGCTACAAATGACCCAAGAAGCAGCCCGTGGCTTGTAACTATTAGGTTAAAGATGAGTCAAAGTCAGAAACTACACCACTAACAGACTTGAAGACTAAACTGATAACAGCAGACATTATTACAATTAGCAACTGCTTCCTAGCCCAAAGATAATAAAAGCTAAAAGGTAAGTCATATAATAAATACAGTTTCTCCCTATCACAAACACCCACAGTGAATTTTAGATCACACAGAACAACTTTTAGTGGAAACAATAGTCTGGTTTTTTCTCAGTTGGGGTGGGAAGTTGGAGTACAAGTCTAATGGCTCATGTTCTCACCAATCTGGGCAGAACAGTTTTATGCCACCCCAACAAATGCTACAATGAACCCAAAACTTGGAGCAGCCAGTTTGTTCTAGTCCTAGTCAGCTTGCTTTATTCACAAGCTGTCTTTCTTACTTTCCGACTGTGTTGACAAAATACCATGACTAAGGCAACTTATTAAGATGGAGTTTACAGTTTCAGAGGATTAGAACCCAAACCCTCATGGCAAGGCGGCAAACAGGTAGGGAAGGCGCTGGAGCAGTAGTTGTGTTACACCCTGGGACACAGCCAGGAGTCAACTGGAGCTAACAGGCTTCTGAAATCTCCTCCAGTGCCACACCTCCTTCAACAAGGACATGTCTCCTAATTCTTCCCAAACAGTTTCAGAGACTGGGGGCCAAGTATTCAAACATATGAGTTCCTGGGGTCCAGTCACATTCAAAGCACCACATAAGGCACACTTGATTTCCTTACCTTCACTTTATGGTGTCTGTTTCCTTCAATAAGGTACTCTAGCAAGGAATCATTATTATAATCATGTGAGTGCAAAAGTGTTCAGAGTACCTAAGAAAGGTGACTGTCCCTGTTCCCATTGGCCTAATTTCCAAGGACAAGGAAATTGCACGTTACAACTTCAGGAGAGGTGAAGACCCTGTCTCCCAGAATGTACTGATCATCATCATGGATCACCTTCACAGAGACAGTGCTGGCCAAAGGTTCCTCCAACCAGTAGAGGAGGCATACCTTAGATCATGCAGGGATGAGTGTTTCCAGAGATGCTCTCTACAAGTCTGTAATAGGCTCTCTGATCACAGCACAGCTATCCCATAGTACGGTTTACAAGACAAAACCATAGAAGCCCAAGTCAGTATGGAACTTCACTTTAAAATATACAACTATGTTAGAAAAATCTTCAAAGGTAGAAAAAAGAGATGAATTAAAGTCCTGTCTAAGTATTTCCTTTCACTTTATGTAAAAGATGAGGGTAGTATATGCATATACTGTATACACAGATATACATACAGGCAGAACACATAAAATAAATTAAAAATTTGAAGGTGTAATTTATTATAAAATTTGGGTGCTGCCTTTAAAACTCATGATGACTGTTTTCCTCATATCTGTCACATGACATTTCATGTTCATTGGTTATGCAAATATCTCATCACTAGCCAGCAAATCTTTCCCTTCTAACTGAACACCTAAGTTTGCACAGGCACTCGGTTATAAATATGGCTGTGCTGATCACGTGGTGTTGGAGGTTTTTTCCATACTGGACTGATTCTTTCATGCATTCTCAGAAGTGGTATTAACTAGGTCAAAGAGTACGAGCATTTTATGGCTCTTAAAATCTGCTGCCAAAATGCTTTCCATAAAGCACTGTGCCTATTTACATCATTGTTAACAACTCAGATTTGTTCTGCTGGTACACTGCAGTCTATACAACCTGTATCCTACAGTTTCACCAAAATGTTCATAGAACCACTGCAGTAGCTATCTAAAGGCAATTAAATGGTACCAAGCAAGAAAAGTCAACGATTTGCTAAGTGGCTTTCGTTTTGAGGCTGTTTGATAAAATTATATAAGGCTGGAGTTTTGTATGGTAGATTACTTCAACTCAAATGCTGCTCAATTTTGTTATTAACATGTGATTTTCTGAGGACTAAGTTCCCTCATCTATAATAGAGTTATAAGATCTCTGGGAATGGAAGGAGTACCTGTCATTCATTCTTAGTTGCCCTGGTTACAGCAGCATTAAGGAGGGTAGTGGAGAAGACCTGCTAACAATGGCATTTACTTGTGCCTTAGACATTTGTGACTCTCTTGAGACTGGGTAGTCTTATTGGTTTACGATTTTAGAATACAAAGATTCAGGACTTTCATGACTATCTGGAATCCACTGTCAGCTGCTCTCCTTTGGGGTGTTGTATCTATCTCATTCTCTGCACTTCTCTTTCTGGAATATCTACAGAAGGGATGCTGCTGCGGCGTTTTATCTTACCCTGTCCCTCAAACTCAACTGCTTTGTTTTTCTTTCCATATAGTATATCATATGCCTTTTCCTCAGATTTATTTTGTTTAGTGTTATCAAATGTGCTGTTGATCAGTGGATTAAGTGGTAGGGCAGAGAGTCTACAGCATGTGTGTAAAAAAATCTGTAATAAAATAGTAAAGGCATTTTCAGGCTAGAGGGTGACTAGGTACCACACACAGCTGAGTGTGACACCTGGGGCTCTCACTCCTTTGGACCCTAGTCCTGTGCCTTGCACTTCCAAGAAAACAAGTCAAGATTCAAAGAGAAGTTTTTATAAAGCAATACCCAAGTCAAGAGATACTCAGAAGGGGTAGAAATACTCACAGTGAACAATAATGGCTGAAGGAAGTAATACAGGTCAGGGCTGGCTGGGGATTGTAGGCTTTCTGGCACCAGAGAGTGATAAATGTGAAGAAGTAATTAGAATAGATGAGAAAAGTTCAGACCTATGCATGTGACTGTTTATGCAAAAGGAAGCAAATTACCCCATTTCTCCCTATCTCTAATTCTTAAATAATCCCCCATCCTACACATCCATTTAGTTTTCTTTTCCCCCCTCCTATTTGTTTTAGTGATATAGCCTAAGAGACAATGCTTCAGTAAGCTATCTTAGTTTGTGGAGAGGAAAAAAATAATATCAAAATGTGGTCAATGCTAAAGCTTTCCAAACTTACAATAAAGTACACTAAAATGCACAACTGACCCTGGACTGCTCAAAGCACTGTCTCTCCCGTGAGGAGGACGACTCTTCCTAGTTCCTTTTTCCACGTGGTTTCTAAAGCAATGAAGGCATAGCTCACAGCTTGAAAGGATGCAGTCTGTGGGCTGAGGACACAATAGTAAGTATGTTGGGGCCATGCAAGATGAGCTTTAGAACTCATGGAACACAGCCTACCAGTTAGCACAACCATGATGTGCCTTGCTCGGAGAGGCAGAGGAACGAGGACTGTGTGTCCTGTTGCTCTAGCGGTCACCATGTCCAACCTAATCTATGAACTGTATAAAAACTCCAAGAGGGTTTCCAGCTCCTTCTGGGCAGTGTCATTGGCACTTACAATAATAATGATTGATCTATTCCATTGTTGCTGGAGCAGATGAATGATTCAACCACTACCCTCAAAAAGAACTGAGAGATGTGGATTGTTTCTAACACCCACCAGCCTTGGAAAGAATCTGGAGATGTAAATTGTTAGTGAAGTTGGGTTGAGAAGTTTTTGTTAGTAGCTCTGATATAGAAAATCTTAGGGAACAACTAACAACTTAGAAAGGCACACTTCTGCTTATTGAATGAGGGATATTTTGAGGTCAAGGAGAAAGAGCAATGGCTGCCTGACTAGTACTGGCTGACCCGCTTTTCTTACTAAAGCTGGGCTGGTGATCAAGATGATGATTAATTTTTTGTACCCAGTTTTGCCTTTGGCTTCCTAATAAAATAAAAAAAAATTGCTAACGAGTAGGTATGTACTCTGAGGATTTAAAGTAGAAATGATTGGGTTTTTTCTTTTTTTTTTTATAAAAGTTTAGATTTGTGATACTTTTAAGATTTTTATAAGATTACTTTTTAAGATAAATAATAAAATAATTGAGCCTTTCTTTGTGACTGCAAATCGCTGCCTGCCAGTAAGAGAAAGGAGCTGAGAAAATTACTTTGGTTGCTTACCCTTTATTAATATATAACAAGTTGCTTAGTTATGAACATGTGTGGGTTCTTGGGAATTATTATTTTTTATCCATTTTATTACTTAGGGGTATCGGGGAACCAGTTTTTTTCTTACATATATTCATTGTAATTGTTCACTTAAAGAAAAATAGAATGTAACTACATTGTGATTTTTATACTGCTTGAAAGACTTTGCTGGGATATATAAGCTGTGAGAGAAAAAAATAAAGTTGTTGGAGCTTTGCTCCATCCACCAGGTGTGTGTGTCTGTGTCTGTGTGTTTCATCGCCCTTGTCACCGGCCCTACAGGCCCCAGAGGGAAGGGTTAGTTTTATTCCCCCTGAGAAAAGTCTGCCAAGTGATCAATCACTGATGCCCCACTCTGCCTCAATTTACTACCTGCCATGTCAAAGCTGGACTTTGACACAAGTGTGCTTGCTTTGAACACTGGGTGTCAGGGTTCTAGCAATTTCTACAGCTATAATGCTTTTATTTCTGTGAGACAGACAGAATCTCTGGGCAAATTCTTGCTATTTCACCGTAAAACAAAACAAAACCAACAAAATATTCCAAGCTGGCACCATCCCAGCATCCTACAACATACTTATTTCTGTACTTCTGACTATTTCCTTTAAACATCAGTCACTTTTTTTTTTTTTTTTTTTTTTTGAGACAGGGTTTCTCTGTATAGCCCTGGCTGTCCTGGAACTCACTCTGTAGACCAGGCTGGCCTCGAACTCAGAAATCCGCCTGCCTCTGCCTCCCAAGTGCTGGGATTAAAGGTGTGCACCACCACGCCTGGCCATCAGTCCTTTTTGTTGTTGGTTTGTGTACTGCTAGTTTTGTGCCAACTTGACACAGCTGGGTTATCACAGAGAAAGGAGCTTCAGTTGGGGAAGTGCCTCCATGAGATCCAGCTGTGGGGTATTTTCTCAATTAGTGATCAAGGGGGAAAGGCCCCTTGTGGGTGGGATCTCTGGGCTGGCAGTCTTGGGTTCTAAGAGAGAGAGCAGGCTGAGCAAGCCAGGGAAGCAAGCCAGTAAAGAACATTTCTCCATGGCCTCTGCATCAGCTCCTGCTTCCTGACCTGCTTGAGTTCCAGTCTTGACTTCCTTGGTGATGAACAGTAGTATGGAAGTGTAAGCTGAATAAACCCTTTCCTCCCCAACTTGCTTCTTGGTCATGATGTTTTGTCCAGGAATAGAAACCCTGACTAAGACAGTTTGTAAAGGAAGAGAAAAAGAGCAGGTATAGGACATTTGTGTCTGTAATTCAGGCCCTCAGGAGGCTAAGGTAGAAGAACTGCTGTGAATGACGCCAGCCTGGGCTACATAGTAAGAGCTTCCTCAAATAAATAAACTAAGAGCAAGACAAGACAGCTTATAGGGTAAATATACCTGCTCCCAAGTCTTATGACTTGAGTTTGTCCCAGAGCCCAGAACCTACATACTGGGAAGTAAACTGTGTTCAGTGGTCAGTGTCAGAGTGAATGCTCAGTGCCATCCTGTGGCATACTCACAGTTAACTAGACTCAAAACAAAAAGCTCGTCACAGTGACACTTGTCACCTTGTGAAGGTTCATTTTGATAATCAACTTCAAGGGTTTTAGAATCACTTAGAAGACAAACTGTTGGCATGTCCATGAGAGTGCTTCCAGAGAGATTTACCTGTTGTGGCAGGATTATTTCATGGCTAGTGTTCTCCACTGAATAAAAAGGAGAGAGCAACTGGAGGCACTGCCCTGTTTCCTGACAGTGGATACAATGTGACCTTACACTCTGGCCATAATGACTATACCTGCAAACCCGGAGACAAAGTAAACCCTTCCCTTAAATTGCTTTATCAGGTATGTTGTCATGGCTACAAGCAAGGCAACTGGCTGTGTGTTGGTGGCGCATTCCTTTAATCCCAGAACTGGAGAGGCAAAGTCAGGTGGGTCTCTGAGTTTGAGGCCAGCCTCATCTACATTGGGAGTTCCAGGATAGCCAGGGCTACACATAGAAACCCTGTTGAAAGCAAAGCAACTACAGATCTGTTTACGTTAGGATTGCAAATCTAAGGTGTGATTGTGGGTATCTGGAACAGAGACTGTATTTGCTAGTCTCACTTGTAATCAGACATAGCCATGAAAATAAATCTCAGCCAAGGGAAACCAAAGTGGTATATGCACTGTAAGAATTCATCCAAGCCAGGCATGGTGGCACACGCCTTTCATCCCAGCACTCGGGAGGCAGAGGCAGGCGGATTTCTGAGGCCAGCCTGGTCTACAAAGTGAGTTCCAGAACAGCCAGGGCTACACAGTGAAACCCTGTCTCAAAAAACAAAAAACAAAAACAAAAAAATAAAATAAAAAAGAAAAAGAATTCATCCAAAGGAGAGGGCATGCCTTTCTTTGCCTCCACTCTTTCTTGTTGGCTTGGATAAAGATATAATGAGCAGCCAGACGTACTGGAACATGAAGATGAAATCACATGTTGCACCATGCTAGCAGGAGCCGATACACCAACCCTGAACTATTCATCTCTGCACCTGGTTTACACAGGAGGGCTGTAAGCCACCTGTCCTGTTTAAGTCACTGGTAAGACTTACTGTCACTCAGGCTCAATCTGTTGACTGAGTCAGACTTTGGTTATTCACACAGGGAGTCAGTCCATCAGCCTACTAGTGCTCCAGTATATCAAAGTATTTATTAGTCACTGGTTACAGAGAATTACAGGTGATTTTTATTTCTTTATATTTCTCAATTATACCCTGAAAAATAAAAACCCATCTATAGTAGTGTTTACTGATTTTATAATAGGGTTATTTTTGTTTCCAGAAAAGCCCTTAAACATTTACACATTAGGGGTAGAGACTGTTCAGTGGTTAAGAGCACTGGCTATTCCTGTGAAGCATCTGTATTCAGTTCCCACCACCCATCTGGCAGCTCACAACTATCTATACCTCCAGTTTCAGAAGATCCAATGACCTTTTCTGACCTTCATAATGACCTGGCATGCATGTGGTGCACATACATATAATGGAGACAAGAACAAAAAACACAAACACATAAAATAAGTCTTAAAAAAATTACATGTGGGCTGGAGAGATGGCTCAGTGTTTAAGAGCACTGACTGCTCTTCCAGAGGTCCTGAGTTCAATTTCCCAGCAATCACATGGTGGCTCACAACCATCTGTAATGGGATCTGATGAACCCTTCTGGTGTGTGTCTGAAGACAGCTACAGTGTACTTGTATAAATAATAATAAATAAAAAAATTTACATGTTAGTCAAATATTCTTTTGATTCTTCCCCGAGGAGAAGGTTTAATCCAGTGGGTTTCTCTGGACAGAACCCCGCTGGCCTTGCTGCAGCTTTGCACTGGTTCTCGGCAGCTGGCCCAACACAGAAGGCGTTTTAGCAGATTGAATTTTCTGGGGGCCCCTAGAGAACCCAACATGAAGATGGCAATTCCCAAAGCAGCATGTCAGTCCTCTGCAGAGCTCTATGATATAGGCAGGGGACCTTAGGTTTTGTGTCGCTCAAGCCAATAATACCAGTTTTATACTTCAAAAATTTTGTCAACATCATGCTGAGTACAGGAACAGACACAAATGGGACCTATGGTGTAGCTCTCCTTAAACGAGGTTGAGAGCAGGCAAACACAGCACTGATATTAAACCAGAGTCGAGGCAGCTGCAGGGTAGGGAGTGGGTGAGGCTGTTGGCTGAGAGAGGGACAAGTCTGACAGACATGTCTTCCACTTTAGTCTCATGTGCATACACAGGTGCGTACATAGGTTAAAACTCACCCCTTTGTGTATGATTGCAGATGGGGCTAGTTTTGCTGTGTGAAAATTGTTGCTAAAAACAACCAATCCTGTACTTGTAATCCTCAGGCAGCTGAGTCGGGAGCACTGTTCAAGGACAGGTTCACCTACAGAGTGAGTTCAAGGTCAGCGTGGCATCTCCTTCTTAGTAGGGTTTCATTGCTGCTGGCTTACAGTTTCAGAGGTTTAGTATTATTATCATGGCAGGAAGCATGGCAGCGTGCAGATAGACATGATGCTGGAGAAGGAGCCAACAGTTCTACATCTTGATCTGGAGGCAGCCAGGAGGAGACTGGATTTGTTTTACACTGGACAGAGCTGGAGCATATATATGACCTCAAAGCCCTACCATCTCCACAGCGACACTTCCTCTGACAAGGCCACACCTCCTCAAGTAAGGCCACACCTTCTAATAGTGCCACTCGCTATGGCCAAGCATTCAAACACATGAATCTATGGGGTCATGCCTGTTCAAACCACTACGATCCCCATCAAAATGCTATGTCACAAAACCAAACCAGGAGCCAATGAGCAGGGCTCAGTGAGTAAAGGTGCTTGCCATGCAAGGCTGACAACCTGAGTTCTATCTCTGAAGCTCACAAGAGGTGGAAGGAGAGAAAGAGCCAAGGATACAGAGTTACCTGTGACCTTTCCATGTACCTCACAGCACGTACACCACTCTCCACACCCACCTCCCCATGTGATAATAACAACAATGATGATAACAATAATAATGACAAACCAAATCAGAACACAGCAACCTTACAATGCTGAACACAACATCACACTGGTTAGTAATTCATCGGTTGACGGTTCTGATGATATTCAAGCTATTTATTGAGTCTGGAAGAATGGAGTCTTCCCACCCATCCCTGAGTTTCTCAACAAAGACAAAAGCCAAGGAATTCTTAGCGCTGTTCTCTCCTTCCTGAATCCCAGTCTCTTCTCCTAGTTTAGCCATCAGCTAGTGTTACTGCTTCTCAGGATGCCTTTGCCTTCTGCTTCTGAGGGCCCTGTGAAGCAGCTGGCATAGCCTTGGTTCCAGACAGGTAGTTCCAAACTTGGGCTTGCTCTGATGCATTTGCTAAGCTGCAACTCTTCATGCCTCAATTACATGCCGTTTCCCAAAACACTTCTGTACCTGCAGCCAGTCAGACCTTTTCTTCTGTGGTTCAAAGTTTTTAATTGTATACAACGTGGTTCTTACTTCTGTCTTAAGATTTCCAAAGAGGTGAATTTCAAGTCTTCACATGTTCAAAATTTGTACTTTTAAGACTTCCTCGAAACTTTCCATGGAAAAGAAAATCCCTATTCTGTTAGCATTTAGACTACCAAGTTTGGGTAAAAGCCCTACAGCTGTTACTAAACACTAAATATCACTTGCTAGCCCCCTTCCAACAGTTCCTGGGTCATAAGTCTGTCCAGTCTCACTCATTACAGTAACTGCTGTTAGCCAAACTCACAACCTTTCAGATGTTAATAACATGGAATGAAAATGATATTCCACAATAATGAGCTATAAGTACGACACGCAATGCTGTGAGGAGCAAGAACCAGTTGGCTGTACTTGCCCATCAGGGGAGAAATGAACACCTTATGTGTACATCCTTTTTACTTTCCAGCCCATCCCCCAAAGCCCATCAATCACATGCTTGAATAGTACACTTTGTCTGCAGGCTGACTGGTATGTCCCACACCACTAACAGTGCTGCTCACAAGGCAGGCTCAATATTCACTCAGTAACACTCACTAGACTGTCCCAGACAGCCAGACAATGGGTTTTTGCTACTGCCTGTCTTGCTGGTAGCATAGCTCTGCAACAGTGTCTTCTTCCTACTGGAGCTATGCAGCTTGAATCAAATCCCCTTTAAGATAAATAAGCTGCCAGGTGGGCCTGGCTCTGAGCCCCTTTTTGTTCCCATAACATTTTTTTAAGCATGCAAATGGCAATTATGTTTATTTTAACGGACTATCTATTTACATTTCTTGCCTTGATAGGGCCTGTCTCTGGAGAGAGAGCTATTTCTGGCTGCTGTTTTTTGAGGAAACTTTGCCATTTCTTTTGAGGTCACAGAAGTCTTATTATTTCTGTGAGTCGGCTGAGAGTCACCTAGGATTTCAAGCTGTAAAATCCATTGTTTACTTAAAACTCTGGAAATGGCTTACAAGATATAATTAACTGCCTAGGGCAAACAATCAAACACAAATAGATCTTTCCTGCAAAAAATAACATATTGTTAGACCATGTGAAAGAGTTTCATTTTAGTAATGTCTAGAAAATTCTTCAACAGGAAAGCAGCTAGCTGTAGGACATAAATTATTCAAGAAATTCAATCCAAAGTCAGCATCAAGGTGATATGTTGATAAGGCAGGACCACTCATACCAGAAACAGGATGGAGATGCCTATGACCATCATCAACCCAAACCACAGCACATGCGTACAAATGCAGCTACATACGTACAAATGCAGCTACATACGATGAAAAGGAAGTCTGAAGAAAGGTGAGCTACAGAGATATACTGAAGAAATTTCATAAAACCCAACAGCATAAATATAAAACAAAACTAACAAGGATGTGTGTGTCTTATGTATGTGGGGAAAAGACTCCAATTCTGTAACAACACACAGTATTTAGGGCTGGCTGGAGAGATGGCTCAGTGGGGGAAAGCACTTACTGTACAGACACGTGGGCCTGAGTCCAGACACTCCGCACCCTTGTAAAATACCTGGGTGTGGCTGGCTGGGCACCTACAAGTGGCTGCCAGCCTAGTCCCAGGGTCAGTGAGACAGCACATGTAGCCCACACACATGTGAGCAAACATCACACACATGAGAGAGAGAGAGAGAGAGAGAGAGAGCGAGAGAGCGCTTAGATATCTATTTTAAAGGAAATGCCTTACTAGGAAGAAGTTTTAAAATGCAATAAGGAGGCCGGGCGTGGTGGTGCACACCTTTAATCCCAGCACTCGGGAGGCAGAGGCAGGCGAATTTCTGAGTTCGAGGCCAGCCTGGTCTACAAAGTGAGTTCCAGGATAGCTAGGGCTATACAGAGAAACCCTGTCTCGAAAAACCAAAAAAAAAAAAAAAAAAAAAAAAAAAAAAAAAAAAAAAAAAAAAAAAAAAAAAAAGCAATAAGGAGGCAGTACAATAATTTAAGTAAAAGAAAAGACAATTATTTTTAAAAAATATTAAGCCAGACAGTGGTAGTGGATGCCTTTAATCCCCTTTAATTCAGGAGAGGCAGATCTCCCTCCTGTTCAAGGCCAGTTCAAGGCCAGTCTGGTCTTCAGAGTGAGTTCAAGACAGCCAGGGTCGCATAGAGAAAGCCTGTCTTGAAAAACCAAACATAAACACATATATATGTAAATATATTTTTCCTTATTATTCCAATTATCTCTTTAACATTTAATAAGTTAACCTGGTTGCAAAAATCACACAAAAGATTTTAATGGAAACAAATCATTCTAAATTTGTAAGAAAGTGAAAGGTTTCTATTTTATAGAACATGTGATGTCTGGCATGCTTTGGAGTTCTGGAGTGAGAAGCAAGACGAGGAAGTAAAATACAGACGTTTCAGCCTGAGCCCAACAAGTCAAGCAGTGTACAGCTGGAGAGCGACTAGACCTGGTGGGATGGAAACGAATGACTTACAAACCGGATTACAGTCAGGTCAACGCACCATGTTTTTACTTTTTAGTCAGGACACTGAAGTGGTAGGTAGGAGGGGAGGTGCTGGCAAAAGCCAGCTACAGGCTAAGTGCCACAGCTCTAACTATCCCTTCAGGAAACCAAAATACAAAGGGTTTGTTAAAAGTATTTCTAAAAATACTTGAAAGGCACATTGAAAATGTTTCATAGTTTAGAACTGAAGAAAACAAAAAGTCCTTGAATATTGTTACGTCCAGGTTCTTGTTTATTAGGCACGAGCATTCGGTTCTAGATCTCTTCTTCAAACAGGGTTTCATACAGCCCAGGGTTGTCTCAAACTCACCACTCAGTAGCAGTAGAACCTTTGAGCCTTCTGCTGGAATTAAAAGCATGTGCCATCATGTCCCATTGTTATAGTAACAGATAGGAAAAGATCTGTACATTTCTAACTCATGACAAAACATGTCACATAAAATATCAATACAGCCGGGCAGTGGTGGCGCAAGCCTTTAATGCCAGCACTTGGGAGGCAGAGGCAGGTGGATTTCTGAGTTCGAGGCCAGTCTGGTCTACAAGAGTGAGTTCCAGGACAGCCAGGGCTACACAGAGAAACCCTGTCTGGAAAACAAACAAACACTCCCATCATTTATCTTAAAAAAAAAAAGGAGATCGTAATTATCTTTATGAATATAAGCCCAAAGACTATCTCCAAGGACACAAAAGAAACCAAAGAATGAAGCTGTTCTGGGAAACGGGATAGAGTAGTAGAGTGGCACACACACGTACATATTTAAACACTTATTTCCCTTTATGTTATATGTATGAGTGCTTTGCCTGCATTTATGATGGTACATTGTGTGCATACCTGGTGCCCACAGAGGCCAGAAGGCAGCCTTGGGTCCTTTGGAACCTGAGGCAGTAAAATGATTTCAGAAAAGACAAGATTTCTTCTCCTTGGGATCAATAATTAAAAGAAATACTCAGCCAGACAGTAGTGGTACGTGCCTTTAATCCTAGCTCTCAGGAGGTAGTGGCAGGCCCATCTCTGAGTTCTAGTCTGATGTAGGTGCTAGGAACTGAACTCAGGTTCTCTGTAAGCGTACTGACTGTTCTTAAGCACTAAGCCATCTCTTCAGCCTCAAGGGAATTGGTCTGGTTTTTGATTTTTGAGATGAGGCTTTATGTTGCCTATGCCTGGACTAAAACTGACCATGTAGCTCAGGATGACCTTGACGTCCTAAGCCTCCTGTCCTCACTTGACTTCTGGGATAACACTGTGCCACCACACCAGTCCAGACAGAGCCTTGTCAATTTTATTATGACATTTTAACATATTCAGCTTGTTTCCAAAACAATGTGCATGTACTACAAAAAACAAAAATGTGCACACAGGAAGTATTAGCATAATCATTAGAGAAATGCAAATCAGAACTACCAGATATAGGATGGCTATCTCTTCAACATCAGCTCAGATTGAAAATGACAAGAATGTAGAGAAACCAGAAGCCTTGTGCATTACTGGTGAGATAATAAGAGGTGCAGGTACACTAACCATGAGCATACTACGGAGACTCCTCAATACACTAAATATAAAATTCTGGGTGATTTAACAATTTCATCTCTGAGTACATATTGAAAACAAAAACAATGCACAAGCAAACTGAAAGCAAGGACTTGAACAGGTATTTGTATTCAGTGTTTGAAGTAGTCAAAAGGTCTGATTAAACCAAATCTTGTCTATATTACAGAACATTCCTCAACAGTTCAGAAGGAAATTCTGACATGTGTGATAACATGGAAGAGTCCTATAAACACTACTAAGTGTTCTAAGCCAGCGAGAATGTGCACACTGAATGACTACTGACGAGGTACCTGGAACAGCCAGATTCACAGGGACAGAAAGGACAATGACTGACAACCAGAGGCCAAGGGGAGTGGGAAGTGGGTAATTTAATGTGTACAATCTAAGAACATTCTAGAAATGTATGGTTAGTGTTGTAGAACAATGTGAGTGTGCTTCATGCCATTGCATTGTTTGCTGAAAAGCGGTGAAATGGTACATGTAAATTGCGCGTGCTTTGCTACAGCTTAGCCAACAGTGCACAAAGATGTAGAGTAAGTGAAGATGGACACGTTGATTAAAATCTTCCCACAGCTGGGCACGGTGGTGAAAGCAGCTAGACATAAAAGACTACAGTATATGAACCAATTCATATGATGAAACTAGAAGTAAGTCTTTAGCGACAGAGTAGATTAGAGGCTGCATGGGCCCTGAAGGTTGACAGATAAGAGATCTTTTTGGAGAAATTGTGAATAATTATAAATTCACTAAAAAAAAAAAAAAACAATATATTTCAGCTGGGTGTGGTGGTGCACAACTTTAATCCCAGCACTTGGGAGGCAGAGGCAGGCGGATTTCTGAGTTCGAGGACAGCCTGGTCTACAGAGTGAGTTCCAGGACAGCCAGGGCTATACATAGAAACCCTGTCTCGGAAAAACAAAAATCAAAAAACAAAACAAAAACATTAAATTTGACTCCTTAAATGTATGTGTTTCATGGTATATAATATTTCAATAAAATTGTCTGAAATATAAAAAATAAGAAAACACTATAATATCCTTTGTTAAAACTACTATTTTAGCCGGGCGGTGGTAGTGCATGCCTTTAATCCCAGCACTTGGGAGGCAGAGGCAGGTGGATTTCTGAGTTCGAGGCCAGCCTGGTCTACAAAGTGAGTTCCAGGACAGCCAGGGCTACACAGAGAAACCCTGTCTCGAAAAACCAAAACCAACCAACCAACCAACCAAACAAACAAAACTACCATTTTATATCTCTATTTCCAGATATCGAGGAAAAAAACAAAAAACCTTTAATTAGAAGGTCCAATTATGCCACCTTGGTTCCTCTCCTGCAGCTGAGGTACACACCCTACAAAGGCAACTTAAGAGGGACTGGGCTTATTTTGTCCACTGTTCAAGGTACAAACCATTATGGCAGGGAATTTATGGCAACATGAACTTAAAGTAGCTATTGTATTGACAATCAGGATTGGAGAGGGACAAATGTATTCTTACTAATGCTCAGGCAGTTCTTCCTGTTTTATACAGCCCAGACTCATGGTCTACCCATAGTGCGCAAGGCTTCCCTTCCCATTAATATAATACAATCTCTCAAAGGCATGCCCACAGGCCCATCTTGAAGAACCAGTTTGCCTCCATTTTCGCTTAAAAGCCATCATATAGTAAAGACAAACTAGGTTTATTCCTGTTTCCTGTCCAGGAATGGAAACCCTGTTTTGTTTCAAAAGGGTTGTCATAGCTATCTTACTATGATGACCTGTTGTTAGGATTAAGTCTTTGTTTCAGGAGGTCGGTACAACTACCTTGCTATGCTTATGTTCGGTTCCTGTAACCCCGCCTATTTTGCCTACCAAATCCCCCAAACTTGTAAACCCTATGCCCTAGAGCTATAAAATTCTTGTGCACACCTTTAATCCCTGCATTTGGGAGGATCTCTGTGAGTTCAAGGCCAGCCTAATCTACAAAAGGAGTCCTAGGACAGCCGGGACAGTTACACAGAAAAACTTGCTTTCAAAAAACCAAAACAAACCATACCTCCAAACCAACCAAACAAAACTCAACAACAACCACCACCTCTTGTATTCCTCACATCTAATGCTCATCTCTCAAACCCCTACCTTAGGGGGAAGACAGACTTCGTACAAGAATAAAAAAGCTTGCTTTATCCCGGGTGGTGGTGGTGCATGCTTTTAATCCCAGCACTTGGAGGCAGAGGGAGGTGGATTTCTGAGGCCAGCCTGGTCTACAAAGTGAGTTCCAGTACAGCCAGGGTTTTACAGAGAAACCTTGTCTCGAAAAACAAAAAACAAAACAAAACAAAAAGCCTGCTTTAATGAACTTGGCCATGATAATATGGGTTGGTGGTCTTCCTCCTCTAATCTTTGGGATTAGCAATCTTGCAGGTGATTCCAGACACTATCAAGATGACAAGTGATACAATCATCACAAGTGCTTCTTTTATTTTAACGAAAAAAGGAACATAAGATAAATTGTACTTGGGAGCAGGGAGTGGTGGCGCATGCCTTTAATCCCAGCACTCGGGAGGCAGAGGTCTACAAAGTGAGTTCCAGGACAGCCAGGGCTACACAGAGAAACCCTGTCTCCAAAAACAAAACAAAACAAAACAAAACAAAAAAAAATGTACTTGGGGCTGGCAAGATGGCTCAGTGGGTAAGAGCACTGACTGACTGCTCTTCCAAAGGTCTTGAGTTCAAATCCCAGAAACCACATGGTGGCTCACAACCATCCTTAATGAGATCTGACGCCCTTCTGGTGTGTCTGAAGACAGCTACAGAGTACTTATGTAAGACAATAAATAAATCTTTAAAAAAAAAAGATAAATTGTTCTTAGGAAAAGACAGTATCTGCTTAAGCCATTAAATCTGAAATTTTGATATGTCAGACATTTTGTTATAAACTTTCTCCATTCCTTTATAATCATGAATGATTAAAAAAAATTAACTATGCCAGCCGTGGTGGCGCTCACCTTTAATCCCAGCACTCGGGAGGCAGAGGCAGGCGGATTTCTGAGTTTGAGGCCAGCCTGGTCTACAAAGTGAGTTCCAGGACAGCCAGGGCTATACCGAAAGACCCTGTCTTGAAAAAAAATAAAATAAAAAACAAAAACAAAATTAACTATTGTAAGAGCAAAAAGAGGCATTACTTCCACAGTTTGTATTGAAGAGATGCTTTTGTGAATGTCGTCTGCCCAACTGTCCCCCTTTGAGGAAGCAGCTAAAGTTTACTTAGTTATGACTTCAATAAATGTAAACATTCGCTGCCTTAAAGAAGGCATGGACATAGAGCCATGTGTGGTGATCTCAACTTGTTCTTCTCACAGTAAGCTCTTCATCTTGGTCAGTGAACGTCCTGAGGCCCTGAAGTTGACTCTTCCCTTACAGGTCTTTTTCCAGGGGCTGAAGAGCTGGCTTAGTACTTAAGAGGACTTGTTCTTGCAGAGGATTCCCTAAACTCAGGACTGTCTGTAACTCAAATTCCAGTGGGTCTGACGCCCTCTTCTGACCTCACTGGGCACTATGAATGAACTTGGTACATGTGTTGTCCCCCTTTGTAAGCCCCAAAAGACCACCAGGAAGCCAACTCCGATTCAATCGCACTAGGGTCTTTTTATTCAAGCTCTAGCTTGGGCCCCACAGCTGTCTCTGATGCAGCAGGGTGGGAGGGTGAAGCCCCAGCCCAGCTTCAGGCAAGCATTTATAGAGGTGAACAAACAAGGAAGGGGGTTTCTAGCCTGGCACACATCTGAGTGGGGGGCTGTTATGGAATTGTGTTGCCCTTTAAAACATTGGCTGGTGCTGGGAGCCAAATCATAAACTTAACTTGTGCTTTTCTCTTGATTGGTGGTTGTTAGGAAGTGAGGTGCCAGGAGCAGGCTTGTGGGGAGTAACCTGGAAACTGGTGCTGGGTGTCGGCTTGGTGGTTAACTTGAGTTTAACCTAAGGTCAGCTTGAACCCATGATCTGTTCTCACACAGACATACATGCATGCAAAACACTCAAGCATAAAATTTTAAAATCTCAAAAAACAGTTTCCTCTAGTCCCTTTCCATGACTCACTTTTCCTCAGAACCTCTCTGGCTTCAGTCCTCTTCGTAGTTCTGCCTAGTATGTCAGCTCTTAGCTTCTTGCTGGTGATTTTCTGGAGCTCTGACGATCTTTGTGGCTCACATCCTTTGTCTACCTGCTTGAGCCCACAATTCTGTTCTCCTTAACACCTAATGATCACACAGTGGCATTTTAAAAAAAACAGTAAAGATCTTTTGAAAATGTTTTTTAAAGATTGCTTATGGCACTACACTATTTATTGACTTGTTTGTTTATTTAGCTTAATGGAGGAGGGGAGCAGAGTTGAACTAACTATCCCTTGCTGGCCTCAACTCACTATGTAGAGCTGGCTGGCCTTGAATTTGCATCACTACTCTTGCCTTGTCTTCCCAAGTGCTGGGATTACAGGTGTGACTCCTCATGCCCCTTTCTGAGATGTCTTTCCATATGCATAATCCCCAATGTTTTGTACATATGAAGGTCTGCAGCAGGTGGAAGGGGCAAGGATGTAGGAAAGGAGATAGTTACTCATAAGAAAAGAGGCCACAGCGTTCTCACATATTACCAGAATAATGGAAAGCTAGTGGCAGCTAGACATTACTAAAATTTTAAGAAGGCATATTATTGATTACAAGTAAAACTAAAATCTCTACTTTTTTACTACAGGAATACTTGAGCCAGTGACCAACAATAGAGCTAAGTCACAGCGTCCACTGCAACACTGTCTGAATCCTATAACAAACCCAGCAAACTATATTTTCACAGAGGCAGGAAATACATCTATTTTGATCTCTGCACTACACCAGTCCCTTGAGTAATTCCTAGTACAAAGGAGGTGTTCAATGTTTGCTGACTGACTAAATGAGTGAAGACAGAGATGTGGGGGATGGTTTTTACTTGGATCTTTGTTGCTATATAGTAAGCTAGGAACCACTTTTCCACCAGGAATGGCTACGTTTCCCTGAGTTGGGAGGGAGACTGTTCCCTCCCTGTTGTGGCCTGTCTGTCAAAAACACCCTGCTGACCATCAGATAGACAGGTAAAAGGCTCTGGGTACTTAGGGAAAGCCACTAGGGCAGTTACTTACTTTTAGGATTCTGAAATGTAAAATGTCCACTTTTATCACAGGGCACTACCACACAAGGTGTGTTGTAATGCTATATGCCACACAAGCCTTTTACAGGGCTTGAGGAAATGAATAACAGAAAACATCTGTCTTACTGGGGCTGTGATAAAATCCCCCTGTTCAAAAGGCTTGATATGATATTACACCAGAGGGACACAGGAGGGCGCACTAATCAACCGGTGAGGAGAAACAGAACACCCCCCCCCCCCCACACACACACACACAATGAAATCAGGTTGACATTTTAACAGTCAAACTGCAACACATCCAGCAATTTCTGGTGCGACTTTGAAGGACTATCATTTACAGAGAAAGATGTTATATTCCTGATTCAAGATCAAGAAAGTCAGAAGAATTTGTCACTCTGTCAAGAAGCCACGAATGTCTACACAAGGTGAGAATCAACCATACTCTAACCCCCAATGATTTGTTAAATGACCTTGGAGAAGGATTTGCTGTTTTAAACAAAGACTTTCTATATAATCTACACCAGAACGTGGAGTTCTGCTTATTCTCTACTGAACTGATACATAAATTTGTCTGTTCCATCTGTTTTCCCAGGAGTAATGGTGAGTTTGAACAGGTAAAAATGAAACAGTTTTGCACAAAGAGCAGCCCTAGAGCTTAGATGCAGTCTGTGGCTTTTCCAAGTTTTAAATTTGTAAATGCAACAGTAATATACAATTCCCCTTGTGGAATTCAGTAAGCACGCTATAATAGAGATCAAAATGACTTCCCTTTCAGGCCTTTAACGAGAGAGTGACAACAGCTGTCAAGAGCCAACGTGTGGAAGCAAGGTGCTCACCTCACTCACAAGAGTGCCATTAATCCCAAAGTCACATTCAAGCTTATGTCTCAGCAAAATTATAAGTAATTCCACGCATAGTTATTTGGGGTCAAACATAATAGTTAAAGTGGAATGTGTTGAAACTGAATGTTATGGGGATACTGTGGTTGCATAATAAATATCTGTGGACTGGATAAGCATGCAGATTCTGCCAGTTACTGGAACTAGCTCAGAAAGATCCTGCATCCTGTACTTCATAGAGTTCACTTTAACCCTCACTTCGCCACTGGACCACTGGACTCCCCGCCATTAGGTTTTAAGCTCACTTGCTGCCAGTCTGCTCAGCGTACTTTATGGTGAGGGGCTCCGGTAATTTCTTCTATCATTTAGCTGAACTACTGACCACTAGGTTGTATCTGATTAGGCTCGACCTACACCAAAAAGTAACTGTGCTCTAAAATGTATCAATTTAGAAGATGTATTGCCAATCTCTCCTAAAAGGATTATAATTGGAAATATCAATGAATGTATTTTGTTAAAGCTGCCAGAATAATGTATAATATTATAAATATCGCCAGTCATTAAATCCTTTGAGTTAGTATCTAACTTGGAACTCTTCAAATGGCATTCAATGTCTTCAGTGTGCATGTGAAAAGCCAGCATCAAAGTGATGGGCTGGGCCGGGCGTGGTGGCGCATGCCTTTAATCCCAGCACTCAGGAGGCTGAGGCAGGCAGATTTCTGGGTTCGAGGCCAGCCTGGTCTACAAAGTGAGTTTCATGACAGCCAGGGCTATACAGAGAAACCCTGTCTCAAAAAACCAAAAAAAAAAAAAAAAGCTCTTTTTAGAAAGTAGAAATTAATATTTTTACTCATGTTATTATTTATTATAATCTCAAATCCACCCTTTAATACCCTTTACCCAACATTCCCCAAAGATCTTGACAGACTTTGGGAAATTATATTTCTCGTAGTAAAGTCACCAACTATGTGTTAAGTCTCTGGGAATAAAATGTCTACATTAGGGAGAACAAACACAAAGAAATAACTAAAAGTCCAACAAACAGAATGGTCTGCCACGAAAACATGTACCAGGGGTGCCTAACTCAAGAATCTCTGGAAAAACTATCATTCAAACAGTGTACTGAAATATGTGAAGAGTATAACTAAGAAAAGACAAATACAGTAGGTAGGTAAGTGAACACACTTAAATTTCCAAAGACAAAAGAAAATAGATTGAACTCAAAAGAACTGGAAAACATCCTACATGATCTGAATAAAGGCATCCACAGTGAGAGCTAGTTAGACTACATGTAGAGATGTAAAGTGAAACCATGCTCTCCAGATCCAAGTCAACCAAGTTAAAGATTGTGAGTTTACAAAATTTGGAAAAAAAAAAAAAAAAAAAAAAAAGAGTTGAAATTCTCCAGAAGAGATCAAGACTGAACGCAGGGAGGGCAATTAAAAGGTGTTCCAGTTTGCTTGCCATTGCTGTGATAAAACACCATGACCAAGCTAAATGTGGTCGTGTATACCTTTAATCCCAACATTTGGGAGGCAGAAGCAGAGGCAGAGGCAGGTAGAGCAATGTGAGTCTCTCCGGTCCGGACCATATGTCTCACTCAAGGTTCTACCGGTCTCGATGTATCACTCTAGGACAGAGTTCTGTTTTGTTTTGATTTCCGCTTGGTTTTGGTTGGTTGGTTTGTTTGTTTGTTTGTTTTGTTTTTTTGTTGTGGGCGATACTGGTTTTCCTCCGTTTCCCAAATTGACCAAATCTGTAAGACTAGTGTAGGATCATGTAGGGAAGTCAGGGCCTGGGGGCAGGAACTGAAACAGAGGCTATGGAGGAAGGCTATTTATTGCTTGCTCCCCACGGCTGGCTGAGCTTGCTTTCTTATCAGCTTCAGGAACATCTGCACAGAGATAGTACCACAGACTGTGGGTTGAACCCATCCACATCAATCGTCAATCAAGGAAATGCCCTACAGACTAAAGGGAGGCATTTTCTCATTTGAGGCCCCTCTTCCCAGATAACTCTAGCTTTGTGTGAAGTTGATAAACAAAAAACAATAACAAAATCTAGCCAGGACAGAAAGTCTTACTGAACTCCAAATGCCAAGTGAAACAAACCACCACAAAAGCAGTGTTAGTAAGAAGACAGAAAAACAGACCTATTCAAGAAATTTTCATTAAGGGAAAAGGATCAAGATGTGGCTATCTCTCATGTGCACCTGGGTCTTTTTGTTTGTTTCTGGGATTAAAGGCGTGTGCCACCACTGCCTGGCAAGGGAAAGTCTTATCTCAAAAACAAGAATTTGTTCAAAAGCATGTACGTGTTTCACAATGTAACTCATTACGATCATGCTGAAGACCAAACCCAATGTATTGTGTGCATCCATGCTGCCACCGACATAGATCCCTAGTCCCTATAATATACAAAACCCACAGCCAACCTTACATTCCTAAAGCAGTAAACAGAGCTAAAACATAAGGACCTGAGAAAGTTTATTCAAATCCTTTGGTAGGCACAGCACACAAGTTTAACCTGAGAAACCACTTTAATATGTGGACAGTAATTATTGGATTAATTATTGGATCTACACCTTGTTTGAAAGGGAAGAGAGAGGAAGCATTAATAATTAGAACACTTCCTTTTCTTGGTTTCTTTCTTTCCTTCCTTTCTTTTTTTCTTTTCTTTTTTGAGACAGGATTTCTCAGTATAACGTCCCTGGCTGTCCTGGAACTCAGAGGTCTGCCTGTCCCTGTCTGCCTCCTGAGTGCTGGAATTAAAGGTGTGCACCACCACATCGGGCTTCTTTTTGCCAGCTTTTGATTCTGAAAAGGAAAGGCTAGTTTTCCATTTGCTCCTTCCCTGCTTTTACCTCTGTGTATAAGTTAAGCAAGATTTTATGAGTAAAGCAAAAAATACTTAAGTTCTGATACCTTCCCAAAGACATTGTTCTGAGAGGCAGGCTGATCTCTTGAATTCAAGGCCAGCCTAGTCTACAAAGAGAGTTCCAGGACAGCCAAGGGCTGTTACACAGAGAAGCCCTATCTCAAAAAACAGAAGGAAAAAAAAAAGTTGTTCTGGAATAAACGTTTCCCCAGCACTTCTCTCTTAAACAGAACGTACCAAACACGCTTCACTCTATTGAGGATATTTCTCTCCATGTACAATTAGGAAGATTCTACAATAAGTTGGCAGTGAGAATGTAGGGAATAGGAGGGTGATGACAAGCATTTCACACCTGCTTTCAATTTCCTTATTACTTTATTACTTATTCCATTAAGCTTGAATAAAACAACTTGTTAGAACAGTGTGTTCTGTAAAATGGTGAAAAGGCCACCTGTAAGCGAAGTGTTTTGCCACACAGTGACTTCTCCAGGAAACATGTTTTATCTAGAGCCGTTTATTTCACGCAGGCTCTATACCGGAATGCTGCAACACTGCTCTGGTCAAATCCTTCAAGGGCACCACCCTCTGGCATCTCTTTCTTGTAATTCAAACTGCAGTTAGGAGTAACAGGACATTTAGACCTTCTGTCTGATAGCTCCTACTTTCTGTTCAGATCGAATCCAGCCTCGCAACATCAGGAGGGAGTCCACTCAAGTGCTGATTAAGTGGAAAGAGGTTGATGGATGACCTATTATAACTCTCAGGTGCAGGCTGAGAAACATGACCAAACCAAAGTTTTAAAGCCTATCTTTAGCCCAAGGGTGAAGAAATGTAACATACAACTTCATGTGAGGCCAAAGGGATCTGCCAACAGTAATGAAGACCTCCTGACAGATAGATGCAGGAGCTGTGGGATGTGAGCATGAGGGAATTCAAATCCCAATCGCAAAACCCAGCTTGCCATAGTCCAGATCACTTTACAATTTTTAACTGCTGACCTCCCTCCGTGACAAATCATGATGGAGGCGACAGAGTCCAAAGATATATAGCATTCATTACCTTTGCCCTCTGACTTAGTAGCAGAAACTCACCAGTTTCATATTGGACTTTTAGTTGTTCAGTACCAGTCTCTTCACTTCTCAAGACAGGGAAGGATCTTCCGGTTTAATCTCTATAGCCGAGAGCATCGCGGGACTTGGAGTCTTCCCTCCTTAAGCATTTTCCAGAGCCTCACGGGAAATGTAGTTTTACTGTAGGTATCATGGGCACTGTGGGCGTTTTTCCCTTTCCTCCCTTTTCTCTCTAAACACCTCCTTCCGTCCGCTTAAATTCATCGCCGCCGCCAATTCATCCTTCCTTTCCATCCCAGCATGATATCATGTCCCTCATCTGGGTCTAGCATCCATGGTATTCTGGGATGTGTAGTCCACACGGTTTCAGCTCCCAGCTCCCCTCCTCCCTGTGGGAAGGCGTATGGGCGCAGTGCCTGCTGGAAGCTGTAGTTCCCTAGGGCCTCAGACTCCCGACACTGTGCTTTTCCTCTAGGGAACCGGAAACTACAACTCCCAGGGATGCCCAGCGGCAGCAGGTGGGAGCGGGGCTGTTGCTATCAATATGGCGGTTGTCAGCCAGACAAAGACAGTCAGTCTGATGTGATTGAGACAAGGGAGGTTTTCAGGGGGAGACTGGGAGATAGGGGCCTCCCCTCCCCCCTCGGCTCTTCCTGCGCGGGCCTGGAGCCCTCCTCAGCCCCTCCCGCAGGGCGCCCCGCGGTGAAGATCCCCTCCCCCTCCCGCCTTCCTCCTCCCTCCCTCAGCCTTGTACTGGGACGCTGGGGAGGGGGCTGAGCCGGGTGCAGAGAACTCTCAGCTGGATTTCCGAGGTGAGTGGGGTCGTTTGCAAGCCGGACTGCCTCAAGTCTCTTTTCCTCACTTCTCTCATTACTTTAAGGAAAAAAAAATGTCGAGATGTTTGGGGGGAGAGAAAGTGAGTAGGCGCCACAGATGGGTCTCTGGAGTAGCCAGGTTGAGCATAGGGGAGCAAGTACGGGTACTTCCGAGGGGGCGGCCGTGCGCGGGCTGTGGGGTGGGGCAGTTTGTGAGGGGCGGGCGTGGAGAGGCGTCGATGGCTTCCCAACTTCTCTCTGGTCTCCAGGACCGGCGGAAGGTTTGAATCCTGGAGTTGGAGGGGGGGGGTCTTCCTGCTTGGGAGTTTTGAGAAACTGTAAGGTGGTTTCGAGGTGTGCTGGTTTGTTTGGGGAGTGTCTCGCTGTGTTTTAAACTGTGACGTGTACTTGGGTGCTGCGATCGTCTTGAAGGAATGTCTGTAGATGGTAAGTTAGATGGCTGGAGTCAGAGATAAGCGGCCTGGGCTTGAGAAGCACGCAGGAGTCCCGGGCTGGACTTTTGGTCCGAGGATCTTGTGCAAGGTTTTTTTTGGGGGGGGGGGTCAGTAACTCGTTAGTGAGTGTCTGGGCGCCCAGCTCACACTCCGTGCCCTCCTCTGGGCCAGTCTCCACCCCAAACTCCCGGCAGGACTATATAGATGATGCGATGTGGAGATGCATCTTTGCCTCCTCAAGTCGTCAGCTAAAGGTGGGAAAGGAAAAGTGTCTCTTAATATTTTATTCCGGAACTGTGTTTTGGTTACACTATTGGGGCTACTTTGAAAGGAGTCCTCCGCCCACCTTCACCCCGAAACAGTAAGTAGAGGTATCTTGTCATCTTCATGCTCAGTAGCTTGCCAGTTATTTAAAATTCGGGAACGTGGGGTTGGGAATCTCGAGTGCTAAATGCTGTACGCATCGGTGTCTTCTAATGAGACAGAACGTCTGCTCTGTATCCTGAGGTAGATAGGGCGACTTATTTTCGTAGTTGAAAAAACTGTTGGAAATTTTTTTGCAGGGAAGAGGGTTGACTGTGCGCTGAAAGGAGCTGCGTGGTTGTTTTTTGTGGGGTTTTTTTGTGTTTTTTTTTTCTTCTACCCCACCCTGTTCTGTGTCACATTTGCTTGAAAACTGGTATGGAAGAGTGAAGCAAAGAATGCACTTAGCAGTAAAGATACACAATTCGTAAAGTTGAGTGATAAAAGTGATTGCTATTTTTATTTTTGTCAGAAGCTTTAAAAAACCCTCGTCTGTTATATAGGATATAGTCACGTGCTCCTTTTTCTGGGGACCTGCAGATAATAGAAATCTTTGCCTTCTCTTTCCTATCTTTCCTTAGCTTCCTCCCTCCCCCACCCCCTTCCTTCCTTCCTTCCTTCCTTCCTTGGCACAGAACATTTTTCTTCCCGATGGATATAATACCTCCTGTACTTTTTTGCATAGTTTGTGCTAATATAGGCTTTGCTTTTTGTGGTTTCACTATAAAATGCATCGTTAAGTGACAAGGACCCGAATTTGTTGTTATTTCACATTTATGCCACAAGTCATTATCACATCAGGTTTGCAGTGCTTTGCATTAAACTTATTAAAATTGCACGGCTAAGTTGCTAGATCTGGTTGTATTATGCTTATAAGTCAAGTTTGGGAAATTTTATTTTATTTTTCCATTTTCAATTAGGGTTGGGATGAAACATCTCTTGTTTCTCACAGTCTTGAATATTTAATGACATTACACCAGGAGAATTTAAGATCATACATTTTGTACTCCCTCAGTCCAAAATACAACTTCTTCAAATCACTCTCTGTGATAGTTTTGTGGTATCATAGACTTTTAAATCACTAAAAGAATAATTGGCATCATTTCTATTTCAACTTGAGAATTTCACGTATTATGTGTTTGGTCAAGAATGTGTTAGTTCTTGAGTGTTTCATCTGTTAGCTATGGGCTTTTAGATTCCATAGCATCACACTGGGGTTTTATGGTAGGTTTAGTCTTTGATTTGAATTTTCTGCTGTTGATCATTCCCACAGATAAGGGGACTGTTTGCATGAAGTTGAGCATTAAGTATGTGAATGGACCTAAATATAATTTTGTACACAGTGTGCTGTTCCAAGCTGATCCTATGGTTTGTTGAAGACCAGGATTTTCAGAATTACTTGTTTGAGGCTTTATCTTAACCTGAAACATTATTTTTCAAAAACTGGAAGAAAATTCCATGTAACAACAAAACAGTTGTTTACTTGTGTTTTTCCAAAATGTATTCTAGCAGATATTGAATTTTTAAATGTTTAATAATCATTTTAGATATGACAAAGTAAGATGTTCCAACCTAGAAAAATGAGTGTTTTTCATCTACCCTTACCTTGAATCTTCTTCTTGTTTATTTCCATCAATGTAATTGTGAAGTTATTTATGGGAAAAGCGTTCATTAAACTTTTTCTGACTAGTAGTCTGGAAATAATGGCTCCATGTACACCGAATAGTCCTTATATTCACTGGGCTGATTCTGTTGCATTTTGAGTACTGGGGCATTAAAATGATGTAAAGCCTTTACTGCAGACTAAAGCATAAAACACTCTCAGCATGTGGAAGTCATATGGTTTATGAAAAAATGGAGAGAATGGGGGCAGTGGTGCCTGTCCAGCCTAAAATTTCATCCCATAACTGTAAAGACATACTTATTTTAATCTGATCATTTCTGAAAAAAAAAAAAAAATCCGGCCTTTTCATTATAGGAAGTTGAAAATGCAAGCTGTTTCTAACCAGTCTGCTGCTAGCTCTGTGCACAGCGTACATACATGCAAAAGTGCATCAAGGAAAGGAACTCTTAGTAATGTGTTGAATGCCTTTCCAGAGGCTTCATCTGCACAGCTGGGTGTATTTCATCTTCTAGCCCAAGTGGAAACTTAATATCTCTGTTTTTCTAAGTTAAAACACACATTGTAACAAAGATCCCATTCTTCTATTCCTGCAACTTTATACTAAGTGTTGATGAGTATTACTGCTTGTTTCACTGTATCTTGTATATTAAAATGTTCTTTTTAAGTCTCCTATGTGTTGTTAGTTCTGGCTCTATTTGGAAAGTGCAGTTGGCTACCTTATTTCCATCAGGAGCAAAGCAGATTTGCTGTTGGGACTGTTCATCTATTGCAGCTTTTCTATTGTTTTTGTAATCTGTTTTTTAAGCTTGGGTCGTTTCTCTTGGGAATTATAAATTTATCAAGAATGTTATTTTTCATAAATGGGGGTTGGAGTACTTCTCAACTTTTTAAAATGGTGAACACTTATGGATTAGTCTTAAAAGCACCCAGTCAAAATGTGCTGGGTTTGGTCTGTTTGTTCCTGCTTTATTTGGGTATTTTGGCTTCCAGAATCTTATTATTCTATTTTTTGGCTAGCTTTTTCTGATAACAACTGGTTTTTCTTCTTTTCAATTTTAAACAATTTTAGACAAGACTGTCATGAATAAAAAGCATAGCACATCCTAGAGTGTTATGTATGCACATTCATATGGGTACTCAAATATATATGAAGTGTGTGTATATATGTGTGTCTCTCTGAATGTCTCTCCGTGTGTGTTTCAGACCTACAGCCATGAAACCAATCTGATTGACAAATACCTGGGACTTATGTGTAACCACCATTCATGGTGTCTACTTTATAGACATAACGGAGGTTTCCTTATCACTGTAAACTATCATTTTAGCAGATTCTGCCAAACTGCAGTTCCCTCATATGGGAGTCTATCCTCATATGGGAGTCTATCCTCATATGGGAGTCTATCAGTCTGACATTTTTCTGCAGCTAGTACTAAATAATTAGTGTGTGACTCAGATTCCTAGACACAGCTGTGCCCAAGATGGCCTTCTCCTAGGCTGAGGACCCATCCATCATAGGTGCACATGAGTAGAGACTCTCTCTGGTGATTATCTGATATAAAACTTTTAGGTTTTAGCTAATCACTGTTTATGAACTCTTATGATGTAGGAACAGCTTTATGAGTTTATTTAAAAAACAATTGTGAGCCAGGTGTGGTGGCGCACGCCTTTAATCCCAGCACTCGGGAGGCAGAGGCAGGCGGATTTCTGAGTTCGAGGCCAGCCTGGTCTACAAAGTGAGTTCCAGGACAGCCAGGGCTATACAGAGAAACCCTGTCTTGAAAAACCAAACCAAACCAAACCAAAACAAAACAAAAAAAACCTATTGTGAACAAAAGATAAAAATTGCAATTTAAGTGATTTATAAAGCAGTGGTTTAGCTTTGTTGTGATGGACTTTTCTTTTTCTTTTTTCTTTTTTCTTTTTCTTTTTTCTTTTTTCTGTTTCTTTTTTTTTTTTTTTTGAGTCTTAAGACAGGTATGCCTGATTCTTTCTTAGTCCATTCCCAGTCCATTTAGATTTTTATTAGCTTGTTGACTGAAATATTTACTGTATACATACCCTGACTAGGTTGGGTTTTGTTGTTGTTGTTTTGTTTTTTGTCACTGTGACATGGGTTAGGGTCAAATGGGAAGGAGAACTTCATTTGTGAAAATATCTCAATCAGATTGCCGTGGGCAAGTCTCTGGGGCATTTTCTCTGTTGCTGGTTGATAGGGAAAGATCCAGTTTATTGTGTGCAGTGCCACCCAGGGCTGGTGGTCCTCCAAAGAAAGAGAAAGCGCGCTGAGAAAGCCATGGGGACAAGCCAGTAATAAGGTCCCTTAGTGGCCTCCACTTCACTTTCTGCCTCCAGATTCCTGTCCTACTTGAGTTCCTGCCTTGATTGTGGAAGTGTAAGTCAAATAAACCCTTTCTTCCCCAAGTTACTTTTAGTCATGGTGTCTTTATCTCAGCAGTCAAAAGCAAACTAGGCAATATATTTGGTAGGTCTGTCCATCTTTTGTCCAGGGGCCCATATATATAGTGTATTAGCAACATTAGTTAACTTTCTTGTTTAAGGAGCAGTGTGGAGGTGCAAAGGAACCCTAATTTTTAATGAATATAGCCACATTATTTTTTGCATTTATATATTTAGTGTGAATAACCTACCATGGTACAGGAGCTGGCTCCTGGGGACCGAACCCAGATCCTTGGGCTTAGTAGCAAATGTCTTTGCCTGCCGGCCCAAGATTTAGTTTATATACAGGGAGAAGTCAAATATGGGTTCTGCTGAAATGAGACGCATGCAATACTGAAATTATCTGCCTTGTGATTTGGATAAGGATAGTGTTAATCCTGACACTCTTGGTTTGGCTAGTCAAGCCTTGCGATCGTGAGATGGAGTTGATTTGCCCTCTGAGTATACTCCTTTTCATTCTCTTGTCGTTCCCTTAATTCATTGTTTCTGACTCATTACATCAGTCTCTTAACTAATATTGTTGTATGCAGTTGTTTTTTCATTAGTCATTCTACACTGGTACCTGAGGGATCTTGCCAAAGTAAAATGTGAATTTGATTGTCAGCCATACTTTTCCTGTAATCCTTCAGTGGCTCTGCAGCCTTTCAGATAGATTCCAACTTTGAGTCATTCCATCTGTTTCAAAACCAGCTTCCACCACTGTGTACCCTTGAGCAAGTGATTTAAATGTCTGTATCTCAGTTTCCTTACCTGTAGAATGGAGGTGAGAAGAGAATCCACTTCATAGGATTGCCTCACATAAGCCCTGAGAGCTCTTTTGCTGTATCATGTCATTGACAAGGAGCTGCAAAAGTAGTAGGGAGCCCTGTCCTCGTCCTTCTGCTTCCCTTGTTAGCTATGCATGCAGAACTTTAGTATCACACAGAAAGAGGGGAAGTAGCTTAGTGGTGCAGTGCTTGCCTTGCTTGTGCAAGGCCCTGACATCAACAGACATCTGAAGCAAACTGAACAAAACCTAGAAGCTGACATTGGTGCAATGTGTGTGTTCAGTGCTGTGCCACCATTTTGTCATGTTTAGTTCATGTAAGCACCACTAAATTTAGGCACGGAAATAATCCATCACCACACATAGGGAACGCTTAACCTCTTTGCTATGTTCTTCTGTTTTGTAGTATATCTAAGAGGAAAGGCTCTGTATTAGCTGCTTTTCTTTTTTAATTAGTTAACTAATTAATTAATTTTATGTACACTGTTGCTCTCTTCAGACACACCAGAAGAAAGCATCAGATCCTATTTACAGATGGTTGTGAGCCACCATGTGATTGGTGGGAATTGAACTCAGGGCCTCTGGAAGAGCAGCAGTCAGTGCTCTTAACCACTGAGCCATCTTTCCAGCCCAATTAGCTGCTTTTCTATTACTGTGATAAAAACACCATGGGCAAGGTAACTAATAGAAGGAAACTAAGTTTACAGTTGCAGAGGGATGAGGATCCATCATGGTGGGGAGGCATGCCTGCAGGCTGGCTTTCGGAGTCCAAGGCTGAGAGCTCACATCCTCTAAGGTCAGCACAAAGCAGAGACAGAAAACTGGAAATGGCTGGGGTCTTTAAACTCTCAAAGTACACCGTTAATGGCATACTTCTTCCAACAAGGACGTACTTCCTAAATTTTCCCATAGAGCACCTCCAACTGGTAACAGGTGTCCAAATATATGAGCCTAAGGGACACATTTTCATTTAAAACCCCACAAGTACCAATTGTTGGATCAGGAATTTCACTCTTTTGTCTCAGTAGTATTTCAGAATTCTTTGGTGCAGATAGAAAGTTTTATGAAAAATAATTAAGTTTTCTTGTTATAAGAATTTGAAAACAGCACAGCACAGAACAAACCCTAGGATATAATACTAGCAGTCAAGAGGGTTAAGAGTTCAAGGTCATCTTCTTATGAGGCCAGCATGAGCTATAAGAGACCCTGGCTCACAAAACCCAAAACAACAACAGTAAAACATGAATAAGCTTTGCTTAAACAAGCAATTATAGTGTTAGTACCCATTGTTAATGAATCTAACAATAATAGTGAAATTTTCAGTAAATGTGTAAAATTTGAAAAGATGAATTTCTCCCTTCCAGCTTTTCTCTCTTCCCTCTTTTGAAGCAGGACCTTGTTCTGTAGCCAGAGTAAACTCTTGATTCTCTTCTCTCACATTCTGACTGCTAGGGTCAGAGGTGCTTGCCACTACACCCAGCTGATATATTTCTCACTAAAGCAGAAAGTCTGTATTAGATGACCAAATTACACCTATTCAGTGTCATGTTGGTCTCAGGGTTAGTGAAGACCTGCTAGGTAGAGTAGAGCACCTGTCATAGTCTGGTTTTAGACTTAGAAGGAAGTTAGCTTCAAAGAAAGTACTTTCGAAATTATTTCTGGAGATATAAATAAAGATTTAAAGAATAAAGGAGGGAGAAGTTTAGGTACTGCTACCCTTAGTTTGGGTCCCAGAAAGGTTTATCAGGTTAAAGCATAGTTACAGGGCTGCTTATCTTTGGATGTGTGATTTAGAGAATTTTTAAATGTCACAGCTCTGTGATAATAACACAAGATAGGCCGTGTGATCTTTTTTTTTTTTTGTCTTTGAAATTTGAGGTATTTTTAATTGTTAGCATTGATAATTTGCCCTGGAAAAAACCCCTAAAGAATGAACTTGAAAGTTGTTTCATTGGCAAGACTAAGATAAATATCAGTGGAGCCTCCTGGTAAGTCAGATGCAGCCATGCAAGGCTTTCAGCTACCCGTGGGTCCATTTTCTTCCTGATACTTGATTTTTCCTCCTTGTATTTATCTGATTTCACCTTTTTTTAGTATATACTCTAAAATAAGTATATAAATACTATTTTATTGTATTAATTAGGAATTATTTGGCCCCAAAGAAAAATATAAGGGTATAGCTGCTTGAGATTGACACTAGAGTTTTTTTTAAATGTGTGTGTGTGTGTGTACATGCACTTACATATATGCTTGCCAGGGTGCATGGGTAGAGGTCAGAGGAAACCAGCCCTTAAATGAAGAACATTGTTAGGAATCTTAGAAGCTAGTCTCTACCCCTTAGTCTGGAATATGGTTTCTTGTCTCACTTCCCCTCCTGCTTCTGTCTGCCTTGCTGAGTTCTGTAGTCTCCTCTTCCCCATTACACTGACTTGTATATTATACATGGGTGTGGTTTACTGTAGTGCTGTTGGAACTGATTCTTCAACTAAAGCTTACCTCTTAGTGGTGGTAGTGTGTTTCTTTTTGTTCTGTTGACAAGGGAGGAATGTGAATGCACTGACAGTGAGTTTCATGTCTGTCCTTATTCTGTGAGGTAAGAGTGAGCAGCAAATCATCTGTATGTGCGTTCTTGGGTCTTGTGTGCATGAGGTTCCTTGATGAGATTGAATGGGGGCATTTATAGGCACCAAGTCTGAGAATGTATGCTGAGTGCTACTTGGTGCAGAAATGAATTCTTTTCCTTTATTCTCTTTTCTTCAAGAGTCAATTTGTAAGAAATGGCAAAAGAATCACATTGTACTTTAGCATTTTTTTTTAATCCTAGTCATCTCAGACAAGCCAGAAAGATGACAGAATAGTACTGTAGATGTAGCTTTAATTAAAGCAGCTCTTTTTTTGCTATTTCTCATCAAGTCCAAGGGGAATGAGGAATGTTAGGTGATTATACCTTCTATAGAATGACAACCATTTCTTTATAAAATCCCTTGTGAGTGGAAAGATAGGTCAGGGGTTAAGAGTGCTAGCTGTTCTTTGAGAGGATCTGGGTTCAATTTCTAGGATCTACAAGGCAGCTCACAGTTGTCTATAGCTTCAGTCCCAGAGGATCTGAGACTTTCTTTCGGCCTCTTCAGGCCCTGTACATGTGGTACACAGACATACATCAGAGATACTAAAGAATGAGTGCTAGCTGCTTTTTTGCAGAGGACCCAAGTTCAATTCTCAGTACAGACATGGCTTATCGGAAACCCCATTCTCAGTACAAACATGGCTTATCATCTGAAACCCTGTTCTCAGCATCTAATGTCCTTTTCTAGCCTCCATGGCTTCTGCATGCATGTGGTACACAGACATACATGCAGGTGAAACAACTATATCCATAAAATAAAGGGGAAATATAAGCTTTTGTGATAGGTCAAACAAAACCAGTACAATTCTGCCTACTACTTTAGAAGCGATAATCAGGACTTGAGCTAGTAAATCTACCATATAAAACTATCGTGTTTTGCGGAGATTCGGTGGGGGAAGAGTTGGCATGTCTGTTCTGCACAGTATTCATCTACCGTATGTTACATTTAACAGAAGAATCATAATGCCTAGGAAAGGAACTAGAGCTTTTTTGTGTGTGTGTGAAAGTTCTTTTCTCAGTATTGTGGTTAATATGAATTTCAATACTGAAAACTCTAAGTCCAAGTTTAGATGATTAGAAGTCAGCCTAGGAATTTTAGATACAAACACAAATCAAGTATAGTCAGCTAAGAGTCTAGAAGAACCCAGTCCAATTACAAAGGAAAGGAGCTAAAGCAAATGGGCTGCACCAACGAAAGGAGACCTCAGCTTTTATGCATAAGTATTGTCCAGAAAGAGTACTAAAGTGTTATTTTCCTGAGTGCTACCTCCAGATTTTTAGAATCTGGGATGAGTTTAGGAATGTGATTCATCCATAAACATACTAAATAATTCTGATTGATATAGAACACTTGGAAAATGCAGGCAGTACAGTGCTTGGATCCGAGGTGTGTGTGTGTGTGTGTGTGTGTGTGTGTAATTAATTCCTTAGCCCTTCCCCCTTTAATGTATATCACTATTCTTCTCATTCTTGATTATTTCCAGACCGTTGAACTGCTGAGAAACATGGACTTTGGAGTCGGATTGTTCTGATGTACCTCTAATCTTTACAACTTACTCTTTGTATAAACTTGCATGTGTCTCAGTATCTCCATTTGTAAGCTAAGGTAAATAACAGTATCTGTTTGGGGCCAGTAAAATGGCTCAGCCAGAAAAGGTGCTTGCCTCCAGCTTGACAAGCTGAGTTTGATCTCCAGCAAGCACATGGTGAAAGGAGAGAGCTTCTGAAAGTTGTCTTCTGACCTTCACACGTGCGTGTGTATGAACATGCATGTAAAATAATAAGTGAATGTACTTACAATAGTATCAATCTAAGAGAATTCTTGGTCATATTAGCATTTGCACTGTGCTTATGATAATGGTGGGCACAGATTAAAATAGCACTTTGTTACTAGTGGTTCTGTGCTTCTGTTTCCAGGATCTGCAAGTCCTTCTTAGGCCTTAGGATTCTTCTGTAGTGCAGGCAATCCCTTCCTAGCTAATATTTTGTGTGTTTATTAACTTCTTAATTTTCTTATGTGTAGGACTTAATTACATCCCACAGAAATACCTACTGAGATCATTGCAGCATACAAACAGCCATGCTGCCTTGTCAGCACCCTCAGAATGGTTTTCGTCGGGGCTAGTCATGTATGTATGGATTCTACCTGAGTTCACATTGTGCTGTTGATAATTTTGATAATTTTTGACTCCTGTGCTTCTTTTTTTTTTTTTTTTTTTTTTTGGTTTTTCGAGACAGGGTTTCTCTGTATAGCCCTGGCTGTCCTGGAACTCACTTTGTAGACCAGGCTGGCCTCGAACTCAGAAATCCGCCTGCCTCTGCTTCCCGAGTGCTGGGATTAAAGGCGTGCGCCACCACGCCCGGCCTGACTCCTGTGCTTCTTAAAGCTTCTAATATTTCCTTTCCTCCTTGAATAGCAACTTATTTTCTTATCCCTAAAGATGTTTTCTGCGATACATTTAAGTGAGCTATCCCTCCCATGTTTTCAACATTTCTTCTCTTACTATTTGCCATGTCACTCAGTTAACACATCTGTATATCCTTGTCTTACCAGTTAGGATCTTATCTAATAAGACCCAGTTAAATCCTTCCTCCTGAGGAAGCATTTTCCAGTGCATCTTGACACACTCAGTGCCAGTCCATTTACTCCTAAGCCCTGCTTACAGACTTATTTATGATCCTAACTTTGTCTTTACTTTTAAGGCACACTGGGTCTTTAGTGGTTTAGCATCCATGCCTTGTGTCTGAGGGACTCTGATCCTCCTGCTGACTGAAGCCTTTGTGGTTCTCATTTCTCACTTTCTCACTCTATCTGCTCTCAGTGTCCAACAACAACTGACAGGTCACTGTGTTTCCTCACATAGAGACCTATTTCCGTCTTTTTTTTTTTTCTTCTTAATTTCTAAACTTTTGGACATCATAAGTAACTGAACAGTAATTTACTTTGCCTGTCTACTTGCTAGTGAACTTTAAAGCTTCTAAAATGTCTGTGAGGCAGCTTTCATCTGGTGCTGTGGGCCTGCAGTGGCCTTCATTGGAGGGTTAGCAAGTGTCCTTGTGCCTCTCCCACCTGCTGGGACTTGCTTCTGTTTTTCTTCTTCCCTTTGTTTTACAGCCTTTGCTTCTTAGGCCTTGGGAATCCTGAGCCTTTGTCATTATATCAGAAATAGATAAGGAAAAGATGAGAATCCTGAAAATCAAGTGAAACGATCTTCCTTGGCAGTTCCCTTGTTGAAGGATTGTGCTCTGGCTTCCTCGTGAGTGGACAAAAGTCATCTTTAATGACTTCATTTGAACAAGAGTGGTCAAGGGATGAAAACAAAGTTAACATAGCAAAAATCATTAAAAAGTGATTCCCCAAATATTTTAATAAAAATATATGGTCGTTTGTTCACACTAACTGATTCAGAGCTATAGCTCTCAACCTGAGTAGTGAACCTTGCCTGTGGGCCGTTTTGATTGTCACTGCTGAAGTAAAGGTGCTGTGGTCATCAAACAGTATCCCTCTATCCCAACAGAGAGTTCTCCCATCCAAGCCAGCAGTATTATCAGAGTCAAAAAAAACATGATCTTGGGCCACAGTCTGCTATGACTGGAGTGCATAGAATATCAATCAGTTTGTCTTATATATACCATACATTTATGATGTCAAGTTTGAGGTTTTTTGTTTTTGTTTTTGTTTTTTTTGATTTTTCAAGACAGGGTTTCTCTTGTATAGCCCTGGCTGTCCTGGAACTCACTTTGTAGACCAGGCTGGCCTCGAACTCAGAAATCCACCTGCCTCTGCCTCCCGAGTGCTGGGATTAAAGGCGTGCACCACCACGCCCGGCTGAGGGTTTTTTTTTTTTAATGAAAGAATCGCTTATTTTTTTCTTTTACATTTTTATGTATATGCCTGCATATATGTCTGTGTACCAAGTACATTCAGTACCCACAGAGGCTAGAAGAGGGTACTGCATACCCTGGAACTAGAGTTTCAGACAGTTGTTATCTGCCAGGTAAGTGCTGGGAATTGAATCTGAGTCCTCAAGAGCTGTACTGCTCTTAACCCCTGAGCCATCTCTCCAGCCCTAAAATGAAGGAAGATCTTAAAGACACAATCTGTGAGTCATATTTTAATGTCTAACTTCCCCAAGTCTTTTACAGTAGTCTTGCATCTACTTTTCTTGTTTTCAGTAAACTACCTTAAATTGTATCAAAACATTTAACCTTTTTTTTTGTAATATACTTTTTATAGAAACAAGTACTCCCGACTCACATTTTGCCAGCTTAGACAATATATAATTATGTCCCACCATTGCAAGGTCATCTGGGACCTTGTGATGGAAGGAAGTCAGCCGACACTTGGCACATGGGGGAGTTTGTGAAGTGCTTGTTTTGTATAAGTCAGGGTTCTCCAAAGGAACAACCGATAGAGAGAATATGTATATATTAACGTGAGATTTTCGATAGCTGTCATAGCATAGGCCAGTCTAGGTAGTCCAACAGTGACTCAGGCTGGAGAGCTGAAAAGCCATCTCAGCTCAGCCCATGCGGCTAGGTGCTTCAGCAGTACCGGGCTTGTGCCAGAGCCTTGGAGAATTCCCAGGGAGCTGCTGGGCCTCATTCTGTCTTGGAGGCCTGAAGTTGGTTCTAATATTGGTGAAGGGTTGCAGCAGCCACAGGATAGATGCTTGCTTCGGATAATCTTATCAAGAGAGTGCCTCACAGGTGTGCCCAGTGGGTTGCAAATGAGCAGATTCCTGCCCTAGATCATTTGAAAACCAGGATTAGCCAGTGCACCCCTTGTTGGTTGTTTTAGGAAGAGTACCTAGATAGCATGATTATTAAAGGAAGGTCAGCCAGGAGTGTATGAGTGAAAGTTAAGCTGAAGTATGGTTGTAAATTGTTCTCAAAGTAAGTTCACTGGTAAGTCTTTCTTACCTAATAAATAAGCACATCCCCACCTCTCTACCCCCAAGGACAAAACAAACAAAGCCCTCTCTATAAGCATAGAGTAACAATAAATTACAAGTGTAGTGCTTTGCCCCAGATAGGATTCATGAGGGCATCAGGGAGGAAAAGAGACAGTGAAGTCGCCCATTATCTTTTTAAAAGAGTATTGTTCTTTGTTTTTGATGATAGGAATTTTAGAGAATCTTTGATTATTTGAAGTAGCCAAGAGCCTTGTCTGTCTTAGAGGTTATTAAAACATTTGTGTTCCGAGTTCTAGTGAAAATTGTGAGAAAGACCAAATCCATGATTGTCCAATTGAAGATAGCTGTATTTTGGGGTGCACCTGGGACTGCCCAGCCTTTCCCTCAGTCGGGATTTTTGAGAGCAGCCCCTGCCTTCCTCTTGAGTTCCCTTTTATCAGAGAGATAAGTGTTCACAGAGAGGGCTGGCTGTTTACATTGTTAGAAAGGTACAATGGAAGGGAAGGAACTGGGAAGGAACAAAGGGGAAGGGAGTCATGGGAATGGGGTCCCAAGTTTACTGTGGGGTGAAAAACATGTTTTGTAGTTTACCTAGATCTAAGAAACAGGAACTTACTCTTAATTACAGATAGAAACCTTAACTTGCAGGGACTTAACACAGGAACTTACTCTTTAACTACAAACAAATTTCAACCTGCACAGGACAAAGGGAACTTATTCTTAACTGTCTTAACTGCAAACAGAAGCCTTAACCTGCAAGGTCTATTGTTCCTGTTGTGGTCTTCAGCTAGCTAGTTGCTTTCCTGAGGGCTTATTTATTTAGTTACTTCTTTTCCTGGTTCTTGGGATGGAATCCCACTGCTAAGAACATATTCTTGTCTTGAAATAAATTTGTGTGTTTCAGAGGGTGCTACTAGCTGGCCTTAGATCCTATTTGACAGCTCTATTTTAAGCCCAAGCCAACTTCTGTGACTTTTGTTTGTTTGTTTGTATTACCTTCACTTAGACCTTTGTATTTTGAACTCCATCAACCAGTTTTCTGCCTTTTACCAAGGTATTCTTTTTTTTTTTTTTTAACCTGTGTTTTAAAGGCGGAATCTGGCTGTCTATGTCCCAGGCTGCCTAGCTCTAGTTCCTCTTGTCTCTGTCAGCTAATTATTGGATTACAGATGTGTGCTACCACTTCTGACTTACATTTTTACATTCTCTCCTTCCCTTTTCCTTCTCACTTCCTTTTCCCTCTTTTTCTCTTCTCTCCTTCCTCCCTTCTTCCATGCTGGAGATTGAAACCAGATCTAGAACATATAAACACACTATCACTAAACTACATTATTATTTCCCCATAGATTAAACACAGAACCAACAGGAGATAGCTTGTAGTCTTTTGTGTTTTATCCCTTTGACTTAACACAAATTTTGAAGTTAAATGTTGTAGCAGGTCTTGCTATATCTTTCCTTTTTATTGCTTAATATTTCCAATGTTTATAAATGTGCTTGTTCAGTAGCTGATGGGTAATTTAAGAACATTAAGAATATTGCTTATATAAAGAAAATATCCAATTTAAAAAAAAGATTATTGTGTATGTGACATCTGCTTACAATTCTCTTATGTTTTCATTTCTCTTGGGTGGGTACCTGAGTGGAAATTTTAATTTGAATGTTATATTTTTAAGACACTAACAAATTGTTTTATTTTATATTTCATTTTTTTGAGACAGGATCTCAATATGTAGTCTGGCTGTCTTGGAACTCACTATGGAGACCAGGCTGGCCTGGAACTCATAGATCCACCTGCCTCTGCCTCTTAGTGCTGGGACTATTTTCTCACTAGTGGTGAATGGCTATAGTTTCTCTGTCTGTGTTGTCACTTGTCTATCTTTGTGTTTGTGTGTTGGTTGCAGATTTTTCTGCATCCTTGCTAGTGCTCCTTGTCTGTTTATGATGGAGGGATGCAATTCTTTCACACCCTGGCTGACACTTGTAATTGTCTCCCACTTTCTTTAAGGCCATTCTCATGGGAGTGATGTAGCTGATGATGGGCATAATTTTGGGTGAGGTGCCTGTTCAGGTAACTGTTCGTCTTCTGGTTGCATCATCATCCTGAGATTGAGTTCTAAGAATTCTGTGTTTTCAATGTATTTTGTTTGTTCTTATAAACAGAAAATTCACATATACCTCTTTAAAATCTCTGTCTTACTACTTTTCTCTCTTGCTTTCTTTTTTCTGTCCTTAGTGAATTTTTAAGGGAGAGTTTTCCAACTCAATAAAATTAATGCTCATTTCAAAGATTAGAGGGGACAATGAATTGATAGACCAATGACAAAGTATCTTACCCTATTCTTTGCCTTTCCTTTAGAAAGTACTTAAATCCAGTCATGGTGGTCCATATTCATGGTGCCAGTACTTAAGATGCAGAGGCAAGAGGATTCAGAGCTAGAGGTAGCCGTACGTACACACACACACACACACACACACAGAGAGAGAGAGAGAGAGACAGACAGACAGACAGACAGAGACAGAGACAGAGACAGAGACAGAGAGACCGTTTAAAACAAAACAGAAGTACTCCAGTAGTCCTGCCTCTGCTTGCTTAATGACAATATGTCACAATTTCAAACCTCATGTCTCAGGAGCCATTTCCAATGTATATATCTTTTTTTTCTTTTTTTTTTTGGGTTTTGGTTTTTCGAGACAGGGTTTCTCTGTATAGCCCTGGCTGTCCTGGAACTCACTTTGTAGACCAGGCTGTCCTCGAACTCAGAAATCCGCCTGCCTCTGCTTCCCGAGTGCTGGGATTAAAGGCATGCGCCACCACGCCCAGCTATTGTGTATATCTTATGTCATAGCTACTTGAACAGTCAAATGTCGTTGGTGGAACAATAGACACTGACTGTCCAATATAAGCTAAAAGTATATTTACTGGTTTAAGGATGTAGCTCAGTTGGTAGAATGCATGTTTAGTATGCATGAAGCCCTAAATTCTATATCTAGTGTCAAATTTGGCACACTGCTGTCACCACAGCACTCAGGAGTAGGATGCAGGCGGATCAGAAGTTCAAGGTCATCCAGAGCAATAGAGTGCATTTGAGGTGAGACTGGGATACCTGAGACCCTGACTCAAAGAAAGGAAAAAAAAAAGAGCAAATTTATTGCATGAAGTTAGGAATCTTTCAGAATTGTTAGCAAGACTACAACAGAATGACTCTCATACAATGGGAAGACTATAGGAGGCAGCTCCTGGCAGAAACCATAGGTGTGAGGTGTGCTCTGGTTAGGACGTAACATTGTTGCTACATACAGTTGCTGGCAGTGGAATGGCACTTGTGGTGCTCATCATACTTGGCCTTGGTGAAGCTTCTCTAAAGGTTCCTTTCTGGTTGTTTGTGACACCAGTTCTCAGCATATGAGGCACGTGTGTTTGCCTATACTCCATAGTCAAATTTCAGATTTCAGTCTTATATTTTTTAAAGCTTCTTGATGTGAGTCAAGAGTTCCATCTTTTAGTCCTAAGAGAAATTCAGGTATTCATCCAACTTAAAGTGTAAATCAGATGAAGTTCCATGCACTCCAGCTTTACACCTGGGTACTGCTATATCTCCTTCTCCTTCCCAGACAATATTGATTATTCTCACTGTGTTTCCTGCTGCAAGGCATGAGCGTCTGGTGTACATGCTTACTCATCCTCAAAACTTTGACAGTGTCACTAAAGTCTGTTAGCAAGTTGTGTTCTTCTAGCTTGACTTTCTTCTTTGGCTGGTTTTATTCCCTGGTTTTGTTTTTCCTTCTTTGTCTCTTGTGGGTGACTTCTTGTCTGCCCAGGCTTCAGGTTTCTCAAAGCTCTATTCCAGCCCTGATGTGTTTCCGTTTTGTTTTGTTTTGTTTTAATTCACATGCACTTAAGTGGGCTCATCAAATAATAGAGGAGCCCAGGCCTCTGTGTACTTCACTGAACATCCAACTAAACGTTTTCTCTCAAGTGTCTCATGCGCCTCAGTTACGACTTCTGAAATGACATTGGGTTTCTCCCTTCCCCCATTGCTGTAGTGCAGTGCTTCTCAGCCTTCCCGACGCTGTGACCCTGTAATACCATGCTGTGCTGATCCCCAACCATAAAATTATTGTTGTTGCTATTGCATAGCTGTAGTCTTGCTGCTGTTATGAATCATAATGTCAGTATCTAATATTCAGGATGTCTGATAGGTGACCGCCAAAGGGATGGAGGCCTACAAGCTGAGAGCTGCTGTTCTATAGGAAGTGCCACCAGTAGTTGGACACCTGTTCCCACTAGCAAACAGGCATTCTCTGCCTCTTACCTCCTTCACATCTTCTCAACTTTATTTCCAGACAGCTTCTTGTTGTCACAATTTCTCTTTTCTTCATACATGTCATTCATGATCCATCAGTGGTAGCCTGAAATAGTTATCACACAGAAGAGTCACGTGGATAATGTTATTCTTTTGTTTTGTTTTGTTTTGTTTTGTTTTGTTTGTTTGGTTTTGGTTTTTGGTTTTTGGTTTTTGGTTTTTCGAGACAGGGTTTCTCTGTATAGCTCTGGCTGTCCTGGAACTCTGTAGACCAGGCTGGCCTCGAACTCAGAAATCCACCTGCCTCTGCCTTCCAAGTGCTGGGATTGAAGGCTTGTGCCACCACTGCCTGGCGGATAATGTTATTCTTAAATTGTTAGTTCCTGCCCTTATGAGGAAGCTGCACAAACTAATGTGCCTCCTGGGACTGTTCGAGGCCTTGCTCTCTGATCTTCAGTGTCATTATTTCTGCTTTCTTCTTGATTTTGATATTCTAGTTTTATTGAACCTCTCAGCTGGCAAACTTCTTCCGGCTGTAGTTGTCCCTCACATGTGGGAGGAAATTAGAAATTCAGCCTACCTAACTGTTTGAAAGCAGAAAGAATCCTCCTTTCTGCTTTTTATGTGGGAGGGGCTCTGCTGTGCCAGGGGAGTGGGTGTGTGGGAGTGCCTTTTACTACTACTCTTCGTAGGGACCCACGTCTGCCTGGAGGTTAGCATAGCAGCACAGTGAGACACCTTTGACATCTCAGCTAAAGTGAAGCCTCAGCGGCACTTGAGTTAATAAGTGAATATCTGATTTCAGGACAGTAAAAATGTATTTTCTTTCTTTATTATTTCAGTGAGAACTTCCCTTATTAAAATATATTCTCCTTTATTTGAGAACAGTGTTATATGTGTAATATCTGTGTAATTCAGGAATGAAGCAGTTCATAAAAGATACCTAGTGTGTTATACACATGCATAAAGAAAGTAAAAGAATGACAATGAGAATTCTACTGAACATACTGTTATTTTTTCTAAGATGACATTACAGATGCTGCTGGAATAGAGTAGAAGTTAGGATACGTTCAGTTAGAAAATCACAAATTCTTTAGAAAGTAACTATAAATTTACTTATTTTAATACAGCAGAAAAATCAGGGGCAGGAAAAGCTATGTAACAGCTGACCTAGTGATACTAACATATCCTCTGAAATCTTTCTTGTTGTTGTGTTTTGGTTATTTTGCTATGACTAGCATTCTTAACTTCCTACCGCAGCTCTGTCTAATAGAAACAGAATGGAAGGGGCTGGAGAGATATGACTCGGGTTAAGAGCCATCTGGTTGCTCTTCCAGAGGACCCAGGTTCGATTCCCAGAACCCACATAGTAGCTCACAACCATACAGATGTAACTCCAGTTTCAGGAGATCTGTTGCCCTTTTCAGGCCTCTATGGGCACCAAGCACACAAGTGACACAGACACACATACAGACAAGTCACTCCTGAACATAAAGTAAAAAAGTTATAAATTTTTAAAGGAAATATAATGGAAGGCAACATTTTAAATTTAAATGTTCTAGTAACTGCATTTCAGCAAATAAAAAGAAACATTTGAAATTAAATTTAATGTCTTTTATTTAACTCAGCTGTCCAGTACGTTACTTTTTCAACATGTTCTTGGTGTTAAATGACTAGGGAAACGTTTTATATTCCTTCCTTACATAAGTTTTCAGAATTAGTATTTTACCTTGAGAACACGTTTCTTTTTTCCTGAGTACATTTTCTTTTTTCTTTCTTTTTTTTTTTCTTTTGGTTTTTCGAGACAGGGTTTCTCTGTGTAGCCCTGGCTGTCCTGGAACTTATTCTATAGACCAAGCTGGCCTCGAACTCAGAAATCCGCCTGCCTCTGCCTCCCAAGTGCTGGGATTAAAGGCGTGAGCCACCACTGCCTGGCTCTGAGTCCGGCTCTGAGTACGTTTTCAAAGCACAGCGGCAGGCACTTTGAGTGGCTCCTCCTGAGTGGAGCTGCTTGGGCAATGGCAGCGGGGCTCTCTCTGTTTGGGAGTCTTGTGGATGAAATGTTCTGGAGGGCGCAGTGCAGTCAAGACCCGCTGTGGGAGAATGATGTCAACACTAAGGTTTCTCTTTGGGTTTTCTTCCAGACGGTTTGTGATTTGGGATGTTATATTTAGATCTGTGATGTATTTTGAATTAGTTTGTTTTTCGTTTGTTTGTTTTGTTTTGTTTTCGGTGAGTTTGTTTTTTGTTTGTTTTGTTCTCAGTGTTTTCACACAGAGTTTCTCTGTGTAATCCTTCCAGGCTGTTCTGGAACTTGCTTAGTGTAGACTGGGCTGGTCTTGAATTTACAGAGATCTGGCCAGGCTGGAGAGATGGGTCAGTGGTTAAGAGCACTGACTGCTCTTCTGAAGGTCCTGAGTTCAAATCCCAGCAACCACATAGTGCATCACAACTATCTGTAATGAGATCTGACGCCCTCTTCTGGCGTGTCCAAAGATAGTTACAGTGTACTTAGATATACTAATAAACAAATATTTAAAAAAAGAGAGAATTTACAGTGATCCTCCTGTATCTGTCTCCCAAGTGCTGGAATTAACAGTGTGAGCTACCACCACCCAGCTGAGTTAGGGCTTTTTGTTGTTGTTGTTTTTAATAAAAGCTTGGAATATTCCTTGAGGTTGCAGTTTTACACATGGATGTCTTGTTCCTCAGGTGTTGAAAAGGCCGTCCCATCTACCTTGTGTTGCCTTGGCACCTTTGACAGAATAATGGCGATCTTCCTTTGTGTAGCCACACATAGCTTAGAATCAGCTTCCTGATGTGTGTCAGAAGCCCTTCAGGGATTCTTATTGGCCCTTAGTAGTTAGCAGTGGATGCATCTTAGAATCACTCAGCCGGGCGTGGTGGTGCACGTCTTTAATCCCAGCACGTGGGAGGCAGAGGCAGGCGGATTTCAAAAAAGAAACACTCAGTCTCCTGACTGCTCTGCTTACTTACAAGTTCCATGATCTCTTTCCCTTCTAAGGTTTTTATTTATTGCTATGCAGATTCTATATCTCTGTGTTAGATTTACATCAGTATTTTATGGCTCGGTGCTATTGTGAATGATACTTAATGTTTAAAAAGATTTATTCTGTTCTACCCATATAAACATTTTGCCTGCATGTATGTATGTGTATCTCATTCATGGTGCCTAAGTTGGTCAGCTTGGATCATTTTGAACTGGTGGTGAGCCAACATGTGGGTGCTGGGAACTGAACCTGTGTCTTCTGTAAGTGCAACAAGTGCTCTTTAACCACCGAAGTATCTCTCCAGCTCTGTAAATGGTAAATGTTTACGAGTTGGGCTGAAGAGATGGCTCAGTGATTAAGAGCACTGACTGCTCTTCTAGAAGTCCTGAGTTCAATTCCCAGTAACCACATGGTGGCTCACAACCATCTGTAATGGGATCTGATGTGTCCATAAGACACATCATTCTGCCATTCTCACTGGTTGGTGATCACGCTCCAGGAATCTGCCTGTTTGCTCTGCAGATGTTAGGTTTATAGAGGTTCGGTGTGCTGTCATGCCCAAGGTTTCAGGAATTTCATACATAACTGCACTGTATTTTCATCACATTCACCCCCTCATTCCTCTCCCTAACTCCTCTCAGCTCCACCCTGATATCCTACCCCATCCTAACTTTCATCCTTTCGTCTATCTTTTTTAAAAACATAATCCACAAGTTCAATTTGTTCTACCCATATCTATGGTTGTGAAGCCTTTCTCTAGAGTATTGTCACCCTACCAGGGACCACACAGTCAAACAAACTGACTTATCTCTAGAATCAATCAGCTACCAGTAGCTTGTCAGTTAGTAGGGAGCTCTTGAGCCTTTCTCTCTCTAAGAAGGATGCTGATTTGAGTCCATCCTATTCTTGTTCTTGAATATGAGCAAGGACATGCTAATTGGAACTCCTTGACATTTATCCTGTTACTCTCTCACTAGCATAATAAGAAAGATGCAGCTGCTACAACATGATGGTACATGGCTAGATTATGTTGTGATTTAATGACTGTGTGTAAGCGTGTGGTGCCTTAGACCATTTTGACTGGTACTCTTATTATCTGTGGTTAAACGTTCCTAGCAAGTATCCCTCATGCCTTAGTGACAGAATGGCCTGTCTTAGACACTGATGCCACATAGGGCCTTTTCAGGCATTCTTTCTCCTGAGGTAGTTTCAGTGAGAAAATAAGACCATGTAAATGTAATAATCCACAGGTACCAAGCACTCCCACTGCTATCAGAAATTCATCCTTCCCCTACTGTTACCTATGCCAGCCTTAGCTTTCAGCCAAACTCACCTATTTATTCCTGTGATATTTTTTGGTTTCTCCTTCCTTAGCATCTTTGGTACAGTACTTCTGATTCTTTGGACTGCTCTGCTCCCCTCTTCTTATCTAACTTTATGGTCTTTTTTTTTCCCTCCCAAGCCTAACTGTAACCAGCTTTATTAAGGATACTTTTCATAAACAATCATGGTATTTCAGGTAGGACATGGTCAGATAATCAACAGTATACAAGAACTTCCAAATTCCCTTCTTGTATAGACTACCAAAATCAGAAAGCCACTATAAAGCCCAATGAAGTCTCTATTCGATGCTTTGAAAAGGGGGAAGTAGCTTAGAGTGAGGGTTGACATCTCACATTGAGGATGTTGTTTAGCAACTTTCACAAGCCGACCCTGACTTTCAGGAAAGGAACATGGCAGAATTATCAATCTGAAGATCCACAATCTTTTATAAAAGGAACCAGTGCTCTTCTGAGAACACTCAAACTCCCAGAAGACTGGAAAACCAATTTTGGGGTCCAGGATCCAACAGGTCCTATGGTTTTAAGAGAATTGAGTCTATGTTGATAGTATGGGGGGAAGAGGATATAAAAATGAATATAGAATTTTCCTAGACCACAAGGCATTTTGTGCCATGGTGGCCACCTATGTCAAGACCAGGACGTCTTTCCTGGGAACCAACAGGAGCCTTTCAAAATTATCAGGGAAAGATGTTTTCTGTCATCAGTCCAGCTTGGGAGATATTTTGTTAGTGACACACGATCCTTTCCCCCAACAATGAAGTGGGTTTTGTTTTTTTTTTTTCTCGAGACAGAGTTTCTCTGTGTAGCCCTGGCTGTCCCGGAACTCACTCTGTAGACCAGGCTGGCCTCAAACTCAGAAATCCGCCTGCCTCTGCCTCCCGAGTGCTGGGATTAGAGGCGTGTGCCATCATTGCCCGGTATAATGAAGTGTTTTGTGTGCTAACAATATAGCTTTTTTAAAAAAGTAAAACAAAATTCAGCACTTCTATAAAACTTGATGAAAAGTAGTATTCTAAACTGTACAGTCACTAGAAATATATAGTTATAAAAATGCACACATGTCACTTGGCATCTCCAGCACCTTCAGCTTTCTGTGCCTCATCTGTTTTATGTCTCCATTCTCTGCAGGATTATTCACATCCTTACCACCATTAGCTTTCCCCTTCCCCCCCTTGGGTACCTTTCTCCCTTTGCAGGGGCTGTTTTAGGCTTGGGCTCTGGCTTTGGAGAAGCAGATTTAACAGACAACCTTGCAGATCTCCTCTGTGGCTCATCCTTCACCTTTGCTTTATTTCCTTTAGCATCCCTTTCAGCCTTGCTTTTGGGCATAGCAGGGGCTGAGCTTAGGGATACAGTGGTGCACTGGTTTGCTTCATCTGGGGGTTGTCCTTGATGCTTCCTCCTCCATGGTGTTTTTGAGTCTTCCTTTATTTGGCGATCAGTCTCATCCATGAAACAGTTGTGGCTCATGCTATAGGTACCATCTGTTATTCAGCCTTTGCTTCCTGACATAGTTGGTTGCTTGTGTTTGAGATGTCACCCAGGCTGTTTTGAAATCCTCTGCTCAGTGATCCTCCTGCTTTGGCCTCTTGGGTGGCTTGGACCACAAATATATACCTCAATGTGTGTGTGTGTGTGTGTGTGTGTGTGTGCGTGTGTGTATGTGTGTGTGTATAGTATTGAATGCTCCTGTGTGTACAGTAAAGATTGAGATTGATTACATGACAAGTACTCTATCACTGACCTGTGCTCTAGCCCCTGATTTTCATCCTTTATTTATCATGTATTTGTGTATGGTCCATAATTCTGGAGCATTCAGGATTTACAGCATCAACCAGAGTTGACATAAAGGGCCCCAGAACAGAGCAACAGTCCATCAGAAGTCAAATCAAGAAGTCATAGTAATCTCTAGCTCTTCTGCACCCGGTCATGTAGCAGCATCTGTTACTAGAGAACTGGGAGGTTGCTCAGGTACTTGGGTGAGGCAAGATTAGGAACTCCTTCCCTAGGGCACCTTCCAGACAGAACATGAAACAGATTACAGTAGAGAGCAATTGAGTATTTTTAAATGAAATGACAGTAAGAAAATAAAGTCCATTTTGAGAGAATAGCGAGGATGATGAAGGCAAGAACAGAGAACTAGTCTTCTATGAGAGTAGTACTGGCATTCAAGCTCTGAGCTAACTCTTCAGCCTAAGAAACTATAATTTGATAGCAGTAATAAGTAGAATAAGGTATAAAGGTTATTTAATAGACCATTTCAAATGGTGTGCCATTTAACTTAGCACTTGAATAACAAGAATGAGCTAGCTGTGAAAAGTACATTTTAGGCAGATTATGCACAGTGTCTCAAAAAAAACCGGTAATGACCTTGAGAAACAAGCTTCCTGAGCCTAGGTCATGGCGAGTGGAGAATAGAAGCCAAATCTTGTAAGAAAGTGTGAATATACCTTAGGAAGGGATTACATTTTACTCCATGTACAGTGGAAGCCACTGTGGGACTTTAGATGAAAAATGCTGTGGCTGCCCTTGAGATCAGCTGGTAAGCTCTGTTTCCTAAGTCACTTTCCTTCTCACTGCACCGCCCAGAAGCTCTAACAGACAGTTGTAGAGATCCACATGCGAGAGCGAGCTTTCAGTCTTCTAAGTTGTAATCAAAGATTAGGTGTTTGATAAATACTTTATTATTTTGAAGAAGTTATTTTTTCATGCATATTTTTTAAAGATTTATTTTATTTTATTATATGTAAATACACTGTAGCTGTCCTCAGACACTCCAGAAGAGGGAGCCAGATCTTGTTACAGATGGTTGTGAGCCACCATGTGGTTGCTGGGATTTGAACTTATCACCTTCGGAAGAGCAGTCGGGTGCTCTTACCCGCTGAGCCATCTCACCAGCCCCTTTTCATGCATATTTAACTGAGTTTTGTTATTGTTTTAAAATCATGAATTGAACGTGGTTTTATTTGTATGTATTGAAATGGTCATAGATGCCTGTTAATATGGTAAAGCACTTTAAGGGGTTTGGAGCATTAAGCTCTCTTACACTGTCATTGTGTTTGTCTGATTGCAGGAACCTTTTGTTTTACTGGACTTAGTTTGTCATTTTATCATTTCCTCGTATTTTATTAAGGTTCCCTGCCTATGTTCCCAAGGGAAACTAGCACATGGATTGCTTAGCCCTTAATGTATTTGACTTGATGTCACAGTGATACTCGCCCTGTCTGTTGAGTTGAAAAATGTTTGCTTGCCTTCTGTTTTCTGAAATAGCTTATATGAATTGGCATTATTTCTAACTTAAATGCTTGGGAGAATTCACCGTGAAGCCAAAAAGCTGAACAGTAAAAAGAATTGATAAGTTTTATTTAATCAAACCCTTTCCCTCTAAAAGCATGATTGAATAACAGTAGGGTCATATTACAAATGGATGTGTGTTGAGATAGGTATGATTTGTAGTCTAATTTTGGGATGTGTCTCCAGTGGAGTGTGGAATGACCAGTTCTGAGAGCTTAACTCAGGAGCCTCTTGTATGCAGTTCTAACTCATGTTAGAAGACACTTGTGAACGGTACTCTTAAATTACTGAGGGGTTTTAGTTTGTTTTTAATGTCCTTTGAGCCCCAGTTTTCTTCTGTTGTGAGATGAAAACACTAACATTGCACCATGGGATGACCATGATAGTCAAGTGAAGAAACAGATGCTAATAGCATACAAAGTGTTATTGCTGTTAGTGTATTCTCATTAGTTACTGTCATTTATACATGGTTGATACTTTATAGTTGCTCTTTTTCAGAAAACTAACTAGTTATATCTTAAGGAGAGTCTAAAATAATTTTCACTCTTTTAAAGTAGATATATAAATTCGAATTTAACCTTGTGATTCTTGATGACTGGGAATCAGAAGTAGGTGTAGCCAAATTATTTTCATTCTCTCTTTAAGGAAAACCCAATCACACTATCTGTCATTGTGTGCACTCTTTAATTTATGCCAAGCTAGCCCCTTTTACCTGCTACTTTTATGAGTAATTGAAAGTTGAAATGCAGATATAGTAAGTGGTAATCATTTCTTATTGTACAGGTTAATATTATGATATTTTAAGGATATATGTTATATAACTGAACCAAAACAACAAACTAATCATCAATCATTAGTGAATTGTTTTGCCTGAAAACTTCCTCTACTTTTTGAGTTTTAATAATATTCCACAATTTATAAAGTGTATATATCCTCTGTGAGAAAAGAAAAATAGTTACGTGGTTCTCAAGAAGTTCTTAGGTATTTTGAGCTTTAAAGAGAATAATTTTATGTCAAGTGAGAAAGCCTTGTGTCTTCACAGACCCACTCATCTGTGGCACAGAGAAAAATGAATATTTTCAGTATTTAGAAAACCAGAGACTCAGCCATGCACTGCATATTTAAACTTTCTACAGTATATATTTATTTCAGCTTATGTGAGTGTTTGCCTGTATGCATGTATGTGCACATGCATGCCTGGTGCCTTTGGAGGTCAGAAGAGGAAATTTTATCCTCTTGAACTGAAGTCACAGTAAATAGTGTGAGCTACCATGTGGGTGCTGGGAACTCAACCCAGGTCCTCTGAAATAACAGCAAGTGCTCTTTCTTGTTGAGCTGTCTCTCCAGCCCAAGGCTCTTTTTCTATGATAGATCAGTGAACCACAAAGCTATAAACAACAGCTCTGGGGATGAAGCCTCATATCGATATAAAATTGTGGCTTAGCAGAAGTGACACCAGCACCACTCATTTATTATACCTTTTTCTCCTTCACCTATCTCAGTTGCTATGTAGTGTTTGTGTTTGACATTTATCTGTACATTTTTCATACACGCTTGTGTATCCATGACATTCAAATGCCCCACAGTGTAGGTAAGGCGGGTTTATAGACACTTAAACACAGGAAAATTAAAAGCAAAATAATAAAGTAGAGATAGACACCAATGATCTGGAACTCCTGGTTCAATGCTTGTTGAAATATTTGTAGATCATTATTTGTCTCCTCACTCACTCTTTTCTTTTCTTTTTCTTTTTTTTACTAAGTAACAGCCATGCTCCAGGAACTGTCTTGGGTAAAAGGAACATAATAGAGAACAGAGACATTCCTGAAGCTTCCAGTGTAGTGAGGATTATTACTTAAATAGCCATACAGATGCAAAGCTGCACCCCAATGGGGGTACTGCCAGGTGCTATGAAAACTTAGACTGTGGAGAGTTAACCTTGTCAGATTGGCAGGAAGGGGACCCTTGGGAAATGATCTGCAGTCCATGTCTGCAGGCCTAGGTATCATATAAAGGAAGAAAAGAACTATCAAGCCCAGACAAGTGGGATATCTCATGCAAAAGAGCCACCACTGCAGGATGGGACACGCAGCCTGTAAGAGAATTGAACAAGAGTGGGAGTTGGCTTAGAGATCACAATCTACTGGGTTCTGACCACCAAGGCTGAGGAACTGGTGTTTGTTTTAATGAGTTCCCTGTGTCATGTAGACATGTTCACGTCTAGTGACTCCGGCTTTATTATACCAGTTGCTTCCTAGTTCACCCAGATAGTTCATGAAACTAAGGGATCTGCTAACTCCATTCACAAGTCATCAGGTTATCTCACACAGGGAGGTTTATCACTTTTAGGGAATAAAGGAAGAATTCACCAAGCTGGTGACATTTGGCCTAGGTTTTATTAATGGATTGACTTTCCACAAAGAAGCTACTGTAAAGAAATGAAGAGAGAATGAAATGATACCCCTTGCTGTAAATACTTTTTCTTACTGTAGCCCTTCTACATGGCATTTGTTTTTAGAATATCATTCCCACACAGTCTTAATGTTACAGAAGTCTGGTAGCTTCTAAAGCTTTGTTTAGTTAGATCTGTGCTTGTCCTATTAGGTTAGAGCTATAGGCATCATTTTCTGTTTTGCAGAGAAAGCCAGATGTGGCAAGTTGATTTGTGTACATGGTCACATTTTAACACTTCCCAACCAACCTCCATTTCCCAACCACTGCAATGAGGAATAGACAGCAAAGTCAGTTGTCTGGAATGTGAAATTGATGGAGTATGAACTCTGCTAATAACTTGAGACAGAAGACAGCTGCCTTGGCTTTAGTGAAGAGAAGGTGAATCTGCAGAGCATTTTCAGTGAAGACAGAAGGTGGTGTTCGGAGAAGTAGAAGTAGGATAAAATGTCTCTGGTGACATATTATTTTGCTTTGCTTAAAATTAAAATTTTCTTGTTTTAAGTGTTTGTAAAACCTGCCTTACCTACATTGTGGGGCATTTGAACATCAAATAAATACATGAAGGTGTATGAAAAATGTAGAGGTAAGGATCAAACATAAAATTATACTACCTAGCTCCTGAGATAGGTAGACAAAAAACAGGGTATAGTAAATGAGTTATGCTAGTTTCATGTTTGTTACGCCACAGATTCATATCAACATGGAGTTTCATCTCCAGAGTCTCTGAAGTGACTCCCTTCTTAATCTTAGAAATACACTTCTTCCTGGCAATATTCATCTTCACATATGAATTCACATTACCTAAAGATGGCCTTTGATGTCTGTTTTGTTGTTGTTGTTGTTTTGTAATGGTTTAGCAAGTATTATGGTTTTAGAACAAACTCCATCTCTTAAAAATGGTGCATCTGAGCCAGGCGTGGTGGCACACACCTTTAATCCCAGCACTCGGGAGGCAGAGGCAGGCGGATTTCTGAGTTCGAGGCCAGCCTGGTCTACAAAGTGAGTTCCAGGACAGCCAGGGCTACACAGAGAAACCCTGTCTCGAAATACCAAAAAAAAAAAAAAGATGCATCTGTATATTTAGAACTATTATTTTTGTGCTATAGGGCATACGTGGATTGTATATATTATTATTTGTTTTGTTTTGTTTTGTTTCGAGACAGGGTTTCTTTGTATAGCCCTGGCTGTCCTGGAACTCACTTTGTATACCAGGCTGGCTTCAAACTCAGAAATCTGCCTGCCTCTGCCTCCCAAGTGATGGGATTAAAGGCATGCGCCACCACCACCCGGCTCTATATATTATTTTAATTCTGGATAAAATTGAAAAAGAAAAACAGAAAGTTGAATTAAGATAAATACTTTGTTATATTTTTAGAATAGGGCAAGATGTCTTTAACTTTTAAAAAAGGAAGCAACTCTGTATTTGACTGTTCTGTAATTTTCTGCCAGCGTGTTACAAGGATATGCTTATGTCCTCCTATGTGTTCCCCAGCTCTCTTCTCATTCTTCTAATTGTCCTTCTTTTTAATGTGAACAATCTGGGAGGCAGGGGTACCCACAGGCATAGAATCAAGAACACACATCATTTCTTGATGGCTAGAAAAGCAGTATTTTAAAGTGGTTGAAGGATTTTACTCTGTAGAGTAAGTGTAGATCCCAGCAGAGCTCCAGTGACCTCTTTGCTCATCCTCATGGTTCCCCCCACTTCCTGTGTGGTGAGCAGTAGGCCACATTTTAAAACACCCTGACATTCCTTTTGGCTTTCTCTCTGGAGTGCTGGTTTCTGTTTCTTTACTCTTCGTATCACATGTTTAGAGATTTGCAGTGAAACTGTGTCTGGGTTTCAGGGCCTGGGGACAGATGGAATTCGGTAGCTACTTCCTGCTTGCACAACCAAGCTTCTAGAGCCTGATGAGGATTTTGAGGACCCCCTGAGTGGAATAATACATGAATTTGAGGACAGAAATGAAGAGTTTTTTGCTGTTGTTGTTTTGTGGTTTTGAGACCGGCTTTCTCTATATAGCCTGGCTGTGCTGAAACTCACTCTGTAGATCAGGCCAGCCTTGAACTCAGACTAACACCTGCCTCTGCCTCCCAAATTAAAGCTGGGTGCCACCCACCACACACAGCCAAGAAGTGAAGAGTTTTTGCTCACAGCCTCCTTTATTCTGTTTCTTTGTGGTACCTCCTCACTGTCTCTGCATTTGGGTCCCCTGTGAGGGACAGCCATGCCATGCTGGAAATGTATGTTCAGAGCTTCAGCCTTTAGGACCAGAAGCCCAAAGGCAGATTTAGAGATCCCTTTTTCCTGCTCAGCTTCAGTCTGCCCCTATCTTGAAAAGATCCTTTATCTTTTGAATCTACCCTTATACTTCTTCAGAGCTCACAACCCGTTCAAAGAGCCAGATGACAAAGGATGCTATCCATTTCTTTCATTGTCTTGTTTCCTGATCCCCACTCCACCCCTAGCTTCCTGTTGAACCAGCACTTTGAACTCCAAGGCAAAATGCTATAGATGTGGAGTACTTAGGCTTGAACCCAGGACCTGGTGAATAGTAGCTAAGTACTTTACCTTTGAGTTCTATCTGTTGTCTCCAATGGGAAATTCTTACTTTTACTTGGAATGAGCTCTGCCAGCTTTTTACATTCATCTTCAACTGTAAAATTTATAAGGTAGAAAAACATATACTTTTGAAGCCTTCGGTTATCCTCCACAAGAATTGCTGCTTTCTTCTATACCTTTCCAGAAATATTTATTGTGTGTATAGAAGCAAGGCTATGTATGGACAGTTTTTCTAATCTCTTCCTCCTCTATAGCTGACAAAAACCACTTTGTCCTTTCCTGTTTTTTTCCATTGAAATCTATTTTATAATAACATGTAAGGAATTTCTTTAGTTTTTATGGCTGTATCCTGTGGTTATACCTCATCTTATGGTGACAATGTAGATTATTTCTGATCTTTTGTTCTGAAAAGAATAACCTTGAATTGAAGTTACCTTGCCTTGTGTGACTGACTGTATTCTTGGGTCAATCTCCAGAACTGGAATTGCCAGGTAGAAAGTGATAGGCATTCTCATTTGAATGTCATCACCTGTTTTTTTACTTAATAACTGCAGGGGTTATTTGCTGTTGCCGTTGTGTGTTCTTAGTCCTTGGTGTGTACTCTGGACTTGTCTTTTTAGTGAACTAGCTTTGTCAGCATCTGATTGTATTTGATGACTGTTCCAGTAATGCCCGTACAACAGAAAATAAGCCAGGGGTAAGAGAAAAAAGGAGATGGTTTTCTCTCACAATATAGGAGAGATACATATCTCCTCCAACCTCTTCAAGCCTTAGAACTAAACCAACATGTTACTGAGAGAAAAGCACACACATTTTTTTGGTGATTTTCCCCCAATGGGAACTCTCCCACGAAAAAAATGAGGGCCCCAAGAACCAGTTAGAATCAAAAGCTGTCCTAGACAAATAAAAAGCTTTCAATCAAGGCAGCTAATCTTGGAAGAGTGACTAAGCAGATAAGGTTAGTTGAACAGGGTTTGTTTGTGTAGATTTCTTCCATCCTGGACTCCCGATAAGAATGTCTTCCTTCCTCCCGGTATGGGGGCAGGGGTACCTTTCTCATGGGAGTTCTATCTCCTGCTGTTCTTAAAGTGCCGCCTTCAGAGTGCTTTTAACTAAAGTAACTAACATGAAGAATCAGTGTGTTCACCATGCTGTAAGTCATGGTGCCGTTTTTCTTGAGATAGAACAATATGAATAATTTTCTGCCATGAGACAAATCACACTGTGAGTTAAGCTCACTGGTCAGCACTGGCAGGCACTTAGTGTCTGTAGAATTGAGTGACTGCGGTTACCTGCCTGAAGTGACTCAGAGAAAGCATGCCTTGAATGCATGAGAAATTACAAAGTTTGTTGATGAATGTAGATCTTGTTTCTACTAAAAACACTGATATATAGGTACAGTCTCAAAATTGCAGATACTGTGTAGGTTAAACAGTGTGCATCAGAGTGCAGCAGTGGTAGTGTATGACTTTAATCCTAGCACTTGGGAGGCAGAGTTCAAGACTAGCCTGGTCTACAGAGTGAGTTCCAGGACAGCCAGGGCTACACAGAGAAACCCTGTCTCAAAGAACCCAAAAAATAAAAACAAAAAACCCCAAACAAACTAGTGTACAACCACAGGATTGACCCAACTATACCCACAAAGAACAAAATTGACAATTTAGGAGCCTGGGGAGATAGCTCAGTTGGTAAAGTGCTTACCACATAAGCCTGAGGATATGAATTTGATTCTCAGCATGCACATTGAAAATCCAGGAATGGTGGTGCACATCTAATTCCAGCATTGGGAAGGTAGAGACAGGCTATCCCTAGGGTTTGCTGACTGGCTGAATCAATGAGATCAAGATTCAGTGAGAAACTGCCTCAAAAAATGATAAGGCCCAGAGTGATTTCTGGAGACACCCAAAGCCAGTATCTGGCCTCTACTGACATCTGTACACACGTGTGTGCACACGAAAATATTTGTGACAATTTAGTTTGAAGGGAACTACCTTTGGTGGGTACAGAACTTCTTTGGCCCTGACTTGGCCCTCAGATAAATGATTTTGGAGGTTGTAGCTGTATACAACAAAAGCGAGAGAGCAGTTAGCTGGGGAGAAAAGAGTGGCTTATATGTAGAAATAGCGTTGGAAGGACAGTTAAAGAAATCTGCAGTGGTGATATTTGGTTTCACACATATGAGCAGTTTGTACTCGTTCACCATATAAAGAGTAAGCTTTCCTAGCTGTGAATTTCAGTTTAAAATAATGACCTGCAGTGCTGGGAGCAGTGTTAGTTAGTCTACCAGCAGTTCACATGAGCATGAGCAGTGTTAAGGGTACAGCATTCTCTTGGTCCTTCATGGAGGGTAGTCCACTCTATTTTATGAAATAAATTTAATAAGATATAAATAAGGTAAATTCACTTATGTTTAAAGTTTATAACATCATCATATTATATCCACAGAAGATAATCTTTGGAGGCAGGGGCTCATTCTGTAGCTCTAGGTAGCCAAGAATTCATAGTATCCTCAGCCTCCTGAGTACAGAGATACACATGTGAGCCACCATGACTGCTGCATGGGAGATATTATGTTTGCATGTTTTTCTCTTTAGTTGTTTTAAAATCTCTTCTGCGATGATTGTACATGTGGATAATGTGTTCTGCTCACTGTCTTCTCTCCCCCTTCTCTTCCTTACAAGTTCATGTCTTTTGTTTTGTGAGCGCTAACTTTAACCAGGACTGTGTAGAACTATCTAGTGGAGCATGGTGGGCTCACCTTTGGGCCCACAGCTGAAAACAGTGATAGCTCCTCCCCCAGAATCCATCAGTGTATAGTAGTTTAGCAGGGATGGGTAGGGCCCTGTGAGCTCCTTCCTGAGCCATAATTGGCTGTTGACAGGCCCAGTGTTGTGCAGCCCTAGTAGATATTCTTAAACATTGTGTAAATAGGTATTTTTACATTTTTATTTATAGATGAACATAAATAAATAATAAAGACCAGGGGTACATAATTATTTTACTGGTTAGAAGTAATATAAAGTAATAAAGAAATTAATGTTGCTCTGAATCTGGAAAAGATTCCATAGATTAAAGAATTCTTCTGGGGTTACAGAGATGGCCCAGTGGTTAGGAGCACTCAGTCTGGGTGCTCAGTCAAGAGGTCCAGTGTTTGGTTCTTAGTACCCACATCAGGTAGCTCACAGCCTTCTTAAACACCAGAACCACAGAATCCAAAGTGTTCTTTTGGCCTTTCTAGGTACTCAGTCACAGACACAGACACAGACACACACACACACACACACACACACACACACACACACACACACAAATATAAACAATAAAAATAAATCCCTAAAGAATTCTTTCCATCTATATTTCATAGCACAAAGATTTTGGGGGGGGGGAGCCTGTGTTATATCTAGTTGCATACAATAAGTAAAGATTATATTTGTATGGTATTAGGTTATAAGTGTCATAAAACTCAAGAATTCTTGAGCTTACCAGTAGATAATAGAAGGAAATAATTCAGAGTAAGGGGTTTTGAATCCGTGAAAACTAATAGCAGATAAAGCCAATTTAATCTCACCATTCTGTGCTGCAGTAAATCTCCAACCCCAATGTAAAAAACACACATCTCAGTTATAATATTTATAAGCTGTATGCCTAGATTGGGCAGACCTACTACTGCACTAATCCTTTCCCCAGCTATGAGATCCCTTGCTACTTGCAGGTTCTCCAGGCCATGTGGTTCTGCTCCATCTTCCTTCCACAACTCTTTTTTTTGGGGGTGGGGGGGTGTCTCAAGACAGGGTTTCTCTGGGTAGCCCTGGCTGTCCTGGAACTCACTCTGTAGACCTGGCTGGCCTCAAACTCAGAAATCCACCTGCCTCTGCCTTCCAAGTGCTGGGATTAAAGGCGTGCGCTACCACACCAGGCCCTTCCACAACTCTTCCTTTCTCTGTCCATCATCCTCCACTCTCTCTAAAAACCTCCAGCCCCACCTTTTTTTTTTCCTACTGCCCAATCACAGGCTCTAGATTTTATTTGACCAGTTAGAATGGGGAGAAGGTTCACATGAAATCACCTGTGTATGTGATCCATTCCTCATGCTTGGTCTCCAGTGAGTAGAATGATTTGGGAAGGATTAGGAGGTGTGGCCTTGTTGGAGGAGGTGTGTCATTTTGAGGTTTCAAAAGCCCATGTCAGGCCCAGTTAGCCCCTCTCTTTGCCTAGCCTTTGTTGTGTCAACAGGTAAGCACTCAGCTACTGCTCCAATATCATGCCTGCCCATCTGCTGCCATGCTTCCTCCCGTGCTGGTCATGGACTCTACTATCCTCTGGAATGGTGAACCACAAATTAAATGCTTTCTTTTACAAGTTATTTTGCCGTGGTTTGTTCCCAGCAATAGAAGTAACAAAGACACCCCTCATCTCAGCTGCATAAACTAGGAAGCAGTACACTGACCCTGTAGGAGGTAGAGTCAGCACTCTGTGGGGTACTTGCAGTGTTGCATGAATGGGATAAAGCTGCCCCCTGGAACAGTCCTAATTTTGACTTGTAACTATTGTGAGACATCTCTTCTGATTTCTTTATTTCAAGTTATCTTTTCCCAAAGCCTTTTCGTTCCCTGTCTCTCTTCTATTTTTAAACAGGGTCTATTATTTAGCCTAGACTGGCCATGATCCTCTTGCCTCAGCCTTCTGAATACTGCAATTACAAGTGTGTGTTATCTTACCTGGCCAGCTCATCATTCTCTTGTAGTACATGGAGAGCTGAATTCCCTACTCCTCTGCCTTCAATACTCACCTAGTAAATTGACAACTGTGCTTTAAGGCTAGTCTAAGGGTGGCTGATGACGCTCTCTAAGGTGCTGGGCATATGTAGAAGAAAATTCTCTGTTAACCTGTTGATATTAGAAGTTCTGCCCTTAGCAATATGTACTAGGCTTCCTACTGAGTTACCCACAAAAGTGATTAGTTCCCTTTTAGCTAAGGAAGTATTTTATATTTCTAAGTAGTAACTATAGGCTCCTTTGGATCTTAGGCTGCCAGGAGGGGCTCCTGTTGTGTTTTAATTTTTCACACACATCCTTGCGTTTGTCAACCCTGAACCTGATAGGCTGTCTCTGGGCACAAGGTCTTGAAATGCCCTCTACCCTTATCTACATGGTTGCTCCCTTCATTAGTTTAGTCTTCAGTCAGGTTTAACTTCCTCATTGAGAGTTTCTCAGCATCCAATTTAAGACTGTAGGCCCACAACCCGCAAGTTCTATCTTCTTTCCCAGCTTTCTTTTTCTCTTATGTGCTTACCATGATGTAGAGTCTATATTGACCCCTTTGTGTCTTTCACTGCAGGAATATAGGCTCTATGTGAGCAGAGCTTGTATTTTTTTCATGACTAAGCTCCCCAGTGCTTTGCTTGTCCTTAGGTGGTCAATGTTTGTTGAATGCATAAATGACCAACATAAGGCCTACAGGACTTAAGGCATAAAACATACACTTTTAGGTAAAAGGGATGCCAAATGTCATCTTGTTGTACAGTTTTTCTCAACAAATTTCAGTAAATATATTATGATTGTCATTTTATTCTGCCCATGAAGTAGAGGCTTCAGATGAGTGAATAAGCAATAGATACACATTGATTCCCCGAATAGACTATTATATTGCAATATCAGATATATATTAACAACAGAAATTACTTCATGGCAGCCAGAGAAGGCTTCATTCTGTGCATTTGTAATACTCTAAAACTCAGCAAAACCTCTAGCCGATGTCTAAAGTGTCTGAATATCTTTATTTTCTTTTCTGTGTTGTATAGGTCATTGTAAGTATTAACCTGGGAATTAAGTTTCTGGCTACTAGTGTTAATGACCAGACAGACCAGTTTTGCTCACTACATAATATATGTCACTGAACTGAGTTTTATTAAAAAAAAAAAAAAAAGTCTTTGTGGCCACATGTCTTAGTAAAGACACCTATCACCAAGCATGGTGACTGGAGTGTAACCCCTAAGACCCATGTGGTTGAAGAATAGAAGTGACTTCCAAAGGTTATCCTCTGACCTCCACATGACATAGTGTATTTTCTCCACTGCCACCATAAACAAATAAGAGTAAATAAATCTGTGTGTAACAAAGACTTTTAAAAATGCTTTTTTACTAGGTAGCCAAGTATGGAGGTGGAAAATCCAGGTTTCAGTCTCTTGGGAAGGTAGAGCTTGGGGCTATTTATCAGTAAAGAAAAGGATGAGTTAAGATGTAGATGTGAAATAATCAGTCACTATTGTCTTTGGGGGATACATAGAGTTTTTTGCCTCCTAAAATCAAAAGGTCATGCTGCATACATACTCACATACACACATACATACACACATACATACATACATACATATGTGTGCACACACACAGGCTCTATTGAGGAGTCACTGGTTTCAGTAAAAAATAGCCTTTAAATCTGTGAAAAGCAATCTAGGCAATTATTATAATTTCCATGTCCTACAGTGAAGCCACTGAGAGCCACATGATATGCCACAGACCCTCTCAAGTCCCTTGTCTGCGTGGGTCAAGTTCTCTTGAGCAAGTGGGCAAAGAATCGGCGAGTGTGGGTGACAAACAGACTTACACGCAAGGGAGTGTATAATATCTGAGTGTAATTGTGAGATTGAGCACCAAACTTTTATACAGAGGGGAAGAAACCAGGCCAGGTACATCCATCAAGTTACAGTGACACAATACAAAGGAGTGAATACATCAAAAGGACTTACAGGAGCCAGGCAATGTTTACAGTAAATAGTAAGGCAGCTCTGTTTAGGATTAGCCACTGACAAAAGATTTCACACCTTAGTTACAATTTGTGCCTTTTCTCTGAGCCTTGTGAGAACCTAACATCAGGGGGTTCCATACTAGAGGGCCTTTTTGTGAATAATGTATTACCACAAGCCCCCTGTTTTCGAGAACTAGGTGAGTTCTAAAGAAGTTTACCAGCTTGTTTTTAACCTGCTAAGTAATCTGTTTTCTACCTGGCTATAATGAGGATTTCCTCTGTTAGTGGGAGATCTATTTGTTCCCTAAAACTATTGTTCCTAGCAAGCATTCTGCAGACACATTCTGAGCAACTTTTGGCTTCTCTCTATGTAATGTTAATTTGCTTCCCTGTCTCTAGAGAGTTATCTGAATTCCCTCTGAAAATCAAGAATTCTCCAAGACCTTTGGAACACTGAAAAGCTTAGCTTATGTCAGGATTCATTCTATGCTTAATATAAAAATTCCCACTGAATGATCTATGCACCAGACTAAATTCAGGGATAAAACTGGTTGTGAGAATGTCTTCCCAGGAGAATGAGTTTCTTTTGAAACCCATGTGTCTCATGAGTGCTTGTAGGTTTTTAGGCCTGCCAAGCTCTGCACTGGGATGTCCGTGGCAATGATATACAACTCAGCAGCATTGCTTCCAGAATTAGTGATTCCAAGCTCCCCTTAGAAACAGGATCTAGCTGTGTAGCCCAGGCTGGCCTCAAACTCGATATCCTCTTAGATTAGCCTTCTGAGTGGTAGGATGACAAGCATGAGCCACCACCTAGTAGATACGTGAATAGGCCAGCTGTGTTTGCTGGTAATGATTAAATTTATGATTTTATTGTTCATGGAGACTTGGAAACTGGATACTTAACTCTTTTGAAGGTAATGTTCTTGAGACTAGCCTCTGGGTTCTACTGAGGTACCTCAGATAGGGATTTATAGTTGCAGAGCCTTGTTTTTGCCTTTACCCAACAGATGCTATGGTTTATCTAGGAAGGAGTGAGGGCTCTGTCTGTATTGCATTAGAATTGTTTTTTCATTTATAACTTGAAGTGATTAGAAAACATTGTCTGCTCATTATTATCATTTCTGTCTTAAGTTATAATTTACCCTATAGTAGCTTAATGAATTCACCTTTAATTTTGTAATTATTTCTGTTATTAAGCATTAAGGAACTGCTGGGTTGAGGAGTGCGCAAAATGAAGAGGACATTTGGATCTTTGACCAGTCCAGGGTGACAAGTTTTGCTCTGATGATTGCCATTTTATTCTGCCCATGAAGTAGAGGCTTCAGATGAGTGAATAAGCAATAGATACACATTGATTCCCCGAATAGACTATTATATTGCAATATCAGAATATTCCAGGTGTATGCCAAACAGAAATGAATTCTGTTTTAGGTCAGAAGAGAGTCTCTTTAAAAAGATTAGCAACTTGGGGCTAGAGAGATGGCTACTCTTCAAGAGGTCCTGAGTTCAAGTCCCAGCAATTAGATGGTGGCTTATAGCTATCTATAATGAGACCTGGTGCCCTCTTCTGGTGTGCAGGCATACATTCAGGGAGAACACTGTATACATAATAAACAAACAAGTCTTTAAAAGTAAATAAATAAAAGATCAGAGACTTGTAAAGTTACTGATCACAATGGGGGGGGGGCTGCTCTAGGGAACCTCAGGGACTATTATGGGTTAAACAGTGTGGAGCTGTTAAGTTTCCAAATTCTAGTTTAGTGTTCTAGCTACACCAGGGGCCTCTAATCTTCAACACAGTTTGGCTCCAAATGTAGTGTAGATGTAGATATAAATTGTTGGTCCTGAAAACACACACTATTCACTTGTTTATCTCTATAATGTGTAAGTAATACGTGTTTATTGTCTGAAAAAAAAATGGTCAGTTGCATATTTTAAGTTTTAGTATTACAAACTCTTTGTTCTTTCCAAATTATAAATTTAGGATTATCTTATGGAATAAGACTTAAAAGATAGGCATTTTCTTTAATTTCTGCACTAAACAAAGGTTTGTTTACTGCTCGTCAAGCAGCACACTATTAGGGAATGAGACTGGGCCAGCATTCCAGTAAGGAATACAGTTACATATACAGGTTCCTGTAACAAGATGATAAAAGAATACTGTAATGGGCATTGGCTGTCTTATAAATAAAAGAGTTCCCCATGGTTGGGAGGGAAGTATTATGTTTCAGAAGGGCCAGGGAGTCAAGGTCTAGGCCAGGTATTCACTATGTGTGATAAGAAACTAGTTTGGGAACATTTAAGGCACCTGGTCCAATATCTGATATAAATTCCATTGAAGTGGATATATATGTCTTAGGTGTTTGCTGTCTAATTTATTCTTAATGATGGGTAACTTCATTTTGTTAAGTATTCATCTTGGAATTATTGATATTACAGCATAGATACATATACCTATGTATTTATAAACTCCAGGTATATGCATTTGTAGTCCTCATATTTGAACCCAGGGGCATTTAAGCATACTATGACTGAGTTATATCCTCAGACCCATAAGAGGTATTTTCGATAATGCTGGGCTCAAATTACCTTTATACCCAGGCAACATTATATTTCACCTAAGATACATGACATTATGTTATTACATAGTTTTCATTGTCCTTTAAGCCAGTAGTTTCCAAGTAAGATTACTTTGGAAGCTGTTCAAAATCATCTTGGCTTCCCTTCTTCCTCTTCAACTTTGAGCTCAGTAGGTCTTAGGTTAACTTGGATTTTCTCCTGTACAGATGTCCGTGTGTTTCTGACACACAATGGTTCTAGCCTGACATGTACCATTATCAAGACTGGTAATCTCTGTACTATTACATTGTCACAGAGACTGCAGCAGGCATATGGCAATTCTGGGATTCTTCTGATGGTGTGTATTAATACACCTGGGGATAATCTAGCAAAATTTACAGTGCCTAGGGACTTAGAAAAGAAAGCTGAGAAATGTAACTGTACCATGGGTGTTTGTTCAGTGATTGTGCAAATGAACATTATCTGAAAAATACAGAAAAAGACTATGTGGCAGAGTATCTTGTGTAATTTTTCTAGGACTAGGGAACCTAGTTCTCTGCATTCTCCTTAATTACTCTAGAGTCTTGTGTTGAGTCTGGGGAGTCATGCTCCTTAGGGAAGCCCTAGCACCACACTTAAAGAAGGCCCTGCACGGCTGACTGAGAAAGCCATGGGAATGCCTAGCCTGGAAGCTGTTTGCAAATGTTATGCTGATATTTTTTTAATTTGCATGTGATAGAAAGGAGAGGACAGAAATTTAGTCCGTATCTTTCAAGCCAGGTGGGTGGGTTGAAGTGACAAGAAGTAACTTTACAGTCTCCATGAAGTTCTCCCAGCACAGGAGGTGCAGAAGCAGCATGAGTATCAGAAAGGCTATAAGATCTTGACAGGTAGTGTGTGTAATAATTCTTCCAGAGTAAAAATCCCCACGCTTTGTGACATGCCTGTTTAATCATGAATGCTGAACATGTTCAGTGCATCTCACAGCACCTATCACAGTGAAACATTTGCTCCAGAGAAACAATACAGAAATAATAATGGTGTCATTAACCCTACAGTTTGAAGATGAAGCCTATAATTCTGTAAGAAAAACTGATTGACCTTGGGCAGCTAGTGTCTTAATGTTTCTCAGGTGATTGTGAACTTCAATAAATGGTTCACGTAAATCCTTTATCCGGTGAATCTGGCTGAGAGAATAGTCATTAAGTTTATAGTCTGAAACTACCCAGAGAAATTATTTGGGAAATTAGTATTAGTATTTTATATGTCTTTAGTGGTAGTGGTTACAGGGCACACAGAGTCTCCCTGTGTAGCCCAGGCTAGTCTGGAACTCACTTTGTGGCCCAAGCTGATCTTCCCAAGTGCTAGAATGGCTGGCATGAGCCACTATTAGACAACCCTAATAGTCTACTTTTTCTCCTCCCACCAGAACTGAGGACCAAACCCAAGGCCTTGCACTTACTAGGCAAACAGTCTACCACTGAGCTAAATCACCAACTCCCTAAAGCCTAATATTCTAACCCTGATGCTTTTTACAATTTCCGTATCTGTGAATCTGCCTTCTCACATGTCACCATCCGTTCTTCACCCCACACTTACCATCTGCCTCTCAGATAGATGCTAAATATAGAGAGCAATATCTGGGACTGCTCAAAGGAAAAAGTTTGACATGAGTGAAACACCTCTGATTAACGTCCTAAAGCATAAGCTTTTAATTGTCTTGACTTCAACAAAAAATTGCTTCAGGCTGGGGATGTGCAGTGGTTGATTGGAATCAGCATGTTAGAGTTATGGGTTCGATCCTCAGCTCCCCAAAACGACCTGAAAGTACTCAAATGTCACAGTCTGCTTTCTTTTTAAACACAGATCATAAACACCAGCCATGTGGGGATCGACTTTGTTCTGTGTGTCTGTAAATAAATAGGTTGTCTTTTTCTTATCCAGGTAACTGGCCTTTGTTGTTCTTAATTCTATTAGTGAACTTTTTTACACTAAATACCTTTAAAGTTTTTATGGTTTAATCTATTCTGGATTTGGAAACCAGATATTGAACCTTGCTAAGAATTATTTGTGAAAATGAGAGGCTTGGGATCCATGTGAAAATAACCTTAGGCCCAGGGAGGGAGGGTGGTGTAGTGTCAGGCTTATTAACTGTCAAGCTGTCTGTTGTATACATTAAGCAGTGAGTTCTGGATACTTTGTGTTTGCAACATGTTTGCAAATTTTCCTAATATTTTTCCTTCATCTCTGGGTCTGTATGCTTGTGTGTGCATGCTTCTGTGTCTATAAGTAGGTGTGGAGGCCAGAGGTGAGTGTCAAGTGTTCTTCCTCATTTTTTCTCCACCATATTTTCTTAAAAACCTAAAGCTCACTAATTAGCTAGCCTAGCTGGCCAGCAAGCCCCAAAGATACTCCCATATTTACTTACCCAGAGCACCTTCTTGCCTGGCCTGTTTTCTTTAACTAGTTAATTAATTGTTATTGATTATTTTTGTTTTGTTTTTATTTAATTTATTAATTTTTGTTGTTTTGTTTTTTAACATGGGTGCAGGGGATCAAACTCTGTCTTCATGCATGTGTGGCAAGCACCTTACCCTTTCCAACCCTAGTTCTTGTGTTTTTGAGGCAGACTCTCTCTATGTAGTTCAAAACTGACCTGGCTAGCACTCACTCACTGGTCCCCCAGGCTGACCTTGAGCTTCCAGTGATCCTCTATCTCTACTTCTGGAGTGATAGGGTTAAAAGCCTGAACCACCATTCTGACTTAGCTTTTTGTTTTGTTATTGTTGTTTTTATCAGTTTGTTTCTGTTGTATCCATGGTGATGGGAAGGTGTCTATGGGCACATGTGTGAAGGTTGGATGCTGACCATTTGTATCTTCTACCTGACATTTATGGAAAAAGTTGTCTCTATCTACAGATTAAGGTTTGAAATGGCTAATAAATTCAGGTTTTGGCCTTTGATTCCTGGACTCTGAATAGGGGTGTGTGTGTGTGTGTGTGTGTGTGTGTGTGTGTGTGTGTGTGTGAGAGAGAGAGAGAGAGAGAGAGAGAGAGAGAGAGAGAGAGAGAGGTCAGAACTGAAGAAGGTAGAACTATCTCAACAGTTAACAAAACAATACAAATCAGAAGATAGGTATGCCAGCTTCCCCTTGTATCCCCCTTTTATAGTTGTGACAGTTGACTCTCATAGAAAAGAAGTTCACCTAGCAGCAAGATTAGCAATGCTTTTATCTTGCTTTGTAATAAGAGTCTTCATAGGTGTCATAGGCAACTTGACAGCTAAAAGCTGGGGGGTGGAGCTCAGTGGAGCACTGGCCTGGCATGGATGAGGGCCAAGGCTTAATCTCCAGTTAGGAGTTTGTTAGATTCCATTACAGTGTGTGCTTTGCATTGCAAGTTTATATCCGCTTCTGTGGGTGGTTCCCGATAACAAGTTAAATTGGGTGATTTTTTTTTTTTTTATTGTTCCTTCCCAAGGGAATCATTTGGAAAACTATTAATGTCATTTTTCTTTGTTTTTGTTTTGTTTTGTTTTGTTTAAGTTTTGCTCCAATTCAAAATTTCATTTCAGAATTACAAAATAATTTTGAAAAAAGAGATTATCTAATATTAACTTTAAATACCCTTAAGTTGCATAATTAAACTTTTTATTCATTGTTGAGCTATATAATTATTTCTCACTTTTCTGTCTTTATTCTACAGAATGGTAAATAAGGCTGGCCATCTTTGGAAAGGCCACTGATCCGCCTCATGTAAAGTATGCTCAGCTCCTTTCCAGTGGTGTAAGTATGCGATTTCAACTCTTAGCCTGTCAGCCGCGTTAGTCATGATAAGTGACTAGCACTGTGACTCAGATTTGACAGCAAATGCTTTTAGAATCCAAATAATTCTTTTAAATGGCATTTGTTTCTTTATGTGTTGGGGTGGTTGTTCATTTGCTTCCTCCTGTGTGTGGAGATCAGGACAGGTTGGTGCAGTGTGGTAGGTACTCTCCTCCTTCCATGTGGGATCAAACTCCAGTCATCAGCTTAGCAGCAAGCATTTTTACCCTCTGAGCCATCTTGACAGCCCAAACAGCAAAGAAACTTTTAGAAAACTATTCAAATGGTGTATGTCTTTGACATCAGGGTAAACAAGTATCATATGGTGAGGATGAGGTTTCAAACCTGTGAGCTTTTTTGTTTTCTTTTTTCTTATTCTTTTTCTTTTCTTTTTTTAAGCCATTTTTTTAAATGGCAGCTTTTTTTTTAATTAATTTTATTTATTATACATAAGTACACTGTAGCTGTCTTCAGACACTCCAGAAGAGGGAGCCAGATTGGATGGTTGTGAGCCACCATGTGGTTGCTGGGATTTGAACTTATCACCTTCGGAAGAGCAGTCGGGTGCTCTTACCCGCTGAGCCATCTCACCAGCCCCCTTTTTAAGCCATTTTTTAACATTGTATTTTGACATTTTTTTCATTTAAACATAAATTGTTCATATTTATTATTTTCTGAAAAGCTATTTTCATTATGTGTGTGTGTGTGT